>PNEQ01065760.1:0-82208 GCA_003012365.1 Medauroidea extradentata | reverse complement strand
TGTAAAAAAAAAAAAAAAAAAAGTCAAATAGAAATAATCTGTAAGTTTATGTAAAACAGAGAAAAACTGATACAACTGTCAATTTTCAAGGAACTATCACTATCATTAAGCATACTGATCATACATAATCATTGTATTTTTATCTTCGTAATTCTACCCATTGCATTCACTTAATGTAATGTTATTAACCATTATCATGTAAGTTGTATCTATTGTAAACACGTACCAGCAGCCAAGAGCTGAATTTGGACAGTATTAATAATAAATAAATAAATAAATGTTTATTTGACAACTACTACATGCATTCAAGTGATGTCAGCTAAGGAATAATATTCAAATATTCAAATAACGTCACACCATTCCAGTGTATAACCTTTTAAGGTCCTACATTAATATTTTAAAACTTATTTTATCACCACTGAATATGGGGAAATTTATGTTTTACAGGTACTTTCATGTATCAAAATCTTATAATAGAATCTTTAAAAAAATGTGTCGGTAATTATTACACACCTGTACATTTAACGTGTTATATATAGTGAGTGTATCGCAACTGAATGTCTCACAGAGGTGATATAACGTCGAGTATATATCACGCCACTTCAGTTACCAGCGTCTAGAGGTTAGAATGAGGCGCGATGCACGTGCTGAAACACCCTTATTACTTCAGCACTTCCAGGACTTGGACACGCAACACTTCGTCCTCTCAGCGGTCACATAGACGTATCTCCGACAGCGAAGTCATTAGACACGTAACTTGTTACACAGACAGGTAAATAATACTGCAAAATCATTCCAAAACTCTCCGTAGATGATATTATAAAACCACTCATAATCGAAATCAAGATGGCCGAGCTGTGGATTGAACCAGTGTCCTCCCAAATATGAGCCCAGTGTTTTATCGTTATGTTACCTCCATACGTAAAAACAAATATAACTGACGAAGACTGTAACCGAGACAAAAATTCTGTATAAAAATATAAATGCAATTTTTCGGTTTAACGGTGCGCTTGACCAAAACTTGTGTATTGTTTTAAAAATGTTTGTATTTATACGAGGTATAGTTTGTTTTGTAGATATAGGCCTACAGTATGACTAATTTTTACTGTAGTAAAAATTATTTTAGCTTTGATAAATTATTTAATGACACGTTAAAGTCCAAATATGCATAAAACGGTCTTATGCTTTAAGGGAAAGCAACTGACTTACCGAATTAATGCAACTTACACTGAATAACTATATTGCAGGCAGTAAGTTCTCCTACATAAAAAAACTATTAAATATTTGTGTACTAAAAAAATTCTGAAAGATCACATTTTTAAAAACTACAAATATGTATGTCTACAAAACAAACAATATTTCGCAAAAATATTAAAAATCTTAAAACAATAACAATGTTCGGTCAAGCAGTCCGTAAGACCACGCTGACATGTTTGCACGATAACTATTTTTAAGCCTCAACAATAAGCACATATAACACATTTGTTTGGCAGTTATGTTAAAAATCGGTTTCATCATGTTGGCTGGATTTTTTCATGACAATCAATACAGTAGTTTCAGCTAATGTAACTAAACGAAATATTTGTTAATTGACGTAACAGTTCAAACTTCATAATTTACTGCAGTAAAAAATTTAGCTACCAATAAAAATAGTTTAAACTAAACATCCGAACAGACTTGTAACATATTTTCTCTTTTAAGCTTAAAACAATGACAATCGCAAGATAAACATAAACAAGATAGTATGGCCTTAAACAAAGGGATTGCCGTGTGATTGGGACATTTTGTATTGGTTCAAAAGGCATGAATAATGTCGCTGTTGTTAAGAGACACTGTGACTATGAAGTCCACTAACGATAAATTTGTTGTATTACTACACCTATTTATTCACAACTTTTGTCCCATAACTACAATTATACGTTTTAAAATTATAAATGTAGTAAAATGAAATAATTTAATTTTAATAGTAAGTCTTCATGAACGCACGTTCTACTTGTAAAGTTCCAAAAGTATCTTATTTAATGAAATTTTATTTTGACTGCTTTTGAACTTTTGTGGTGTTGTTAAGCTACAAGTTACGAACGAATTATTATTGAAGACTACTTAGTGTAAATATTATGCTGATTTTAAACTCAGATAAGTTTTTAAAAGCTGGAAGAGATTTTACGAAAAATAATGATATCTACTTACTCCAACACTTCCTCCACTACCACCTCCCACAGTCCAATTAAACCGTTGTGAAACTTTTGCACTGCAATTAAAACAGCTCCATTTCCTCGTAATAGCCCCTGAGGCCTCGGTCCAGTGTTACCAATTGATGAGGGAAATATTTTTTCATTATCTTCAAGAGGAAATGTCGCAATAAGGGAAAACGAACATTAGAGACACGTACGAATTATGTAATCATATCCTCTAAAACAAAGATAAAAAGTAAGTTTTGCGATTTGTTGTTGATACATAACTGCAATTGTATAATTTTACGTTGTACCTCGGAACAATTTCGTCTATAAATTTAACCTATAACCCTCAGGTTCTAAATTCTCCCTATCGAACACCAAAAAACGTTTCATTAAAAAAACTGAGGGTATTTAGCTAAGAAATTTGCTTTATAGCAAATCCCATTTTTTAAAACTTATGTTTGGTGTAAACACTATTTTTTTTTTAATTTCTTTGAAAACAGTAGGACCCTCAGTTTAATTTGTAGCTAAGAAAATTTTTTTTAACTTAAAACTTGTGAGTTCACATTAAATATTTCTAACAAACTATTTAAGTAGTAATACAATTTTTGTTACCATTACTGTAACTTTAAGCAAAAATTTGCTTTGCTACAAAGATACTTCGCAGTGACTCGTACTTAAACATTTCTTTCCTGTGGCAAAGAAAGGGTTTGCAAGTGTGGGGGATACGATAAAGTAGATAATGCGTAAGTACGTGAAGAATAAAAAATGCTCTGGACGGCAACAACCCAGCTATATTGTGTCTGGACTCGCATTCAAGAGGAGTCGGGTTTGAATCGTGGGCCGGATATATAGACCCCAGATTTCTATGGTTTTCCGTGGTTCCTCCAAGCTAATTATGTGACTGTCCTTAAATACAGGTCATGGCCGCATCTTTTACTGTCAGAGCCATTCGTTTCGTCTTCATAGCCGGCGACACATTCACGACTGTGTGATCACTTTGAAGCACTTGTTTTTCCAACTTCAGCTAGTTTGTATAGTTCCGCTACTTGTTACTTCAAACAAAGGGAATAGTTAACCACACTATAACGATTACACCGCACTCGAAAATTTACGCCCGAGGCTTTTCTCTATATAACAAAAAGTTACCGGCATAACTGGTAAGCCTCAAAGCGGGCGTAAATTAACCCTGAATATTAAAATTCTTTACATACATCTAAGAACATAAAATAACAATGTAAATTAAAACATATCATAAATTAAATACGCAAAAAATAAGTATCGCTAAATAAGCAACATACCCGTACCAAGTTTGATTTAAATGAGGAAAAAATTTTCTGAGATGTCGTTCTATAATAAATATAAAAAATGTCCATTGATTTTAAAATATTACCAAAGAATGAACGAAATTACACCAAAGGCCAACCAACTAACTAGAATATACGTGCCGAGATTAATGAACTTCGGAAATATATTTCCTCAAAAATAGCATGTTACACAGAAAAAAATGGCCGCCGTTGTAAAATTATGATTACGTGATAAACGAAATACAGGAAAGTAAAGTAAGCTTTGTAGGCAATGTAGTATATGTGTACCAAGTTTGATTAAATCCCTTTAAAAACTTTCAAAACTTAAGGCATTTTATGCAATAAATATAAAAATGGCAACCATGATATACTACTATGCAAAAATATTTTGAAAATATGAACACACGATGAACGAAAAACTCAAAAGTAAGGTCGTTTCTTGTGTAGTATATTGAGTACCAAGTTTCACGAAATTCAACAGAGTATTTCCTGAATGCTAAAAATATAAAAATTGCCACCTTTTTTAAAATATAAACACAGAATGATTGAAATACACAAAAGTTATGTAGCTTTGTATGTAGTATTTGTGTACCAAGTTTGATGAAGTTGTAAAACATACTTCCTAAGATAAGTTACACGATGCGAAAAATATAAAAATGGCCGCCATTTTAAAAATATGAACACAGGATGAACGAGATACACAAAAGTCAACTCAGCTTTGTGTGTAGTATACGTGTACCAAGTTTGATGAAATTCTAAAATACAACTCCTTAGATATCTAGCTTGATCGAAAAATGTTCAAATGGCTGCCATTCTGAAAATATTAAAATGGCGTAAAGTAAATAAAATAGTCTAATCAGGTTACTTAATACTCTGTATGTACAAAGTTTGATGAAATAAGGTCCGTTGGTTCAAAAGTTTTTATGGGTGGCCCACACACGCACAGACACACACACATACACCCACACATCTATACTCACATACATAGACACGCAGACGAAAAGCCTTATTTTCCTTCGGAAAATAGGCTACAAATGTCTGTATATAATGTATACACTCCTATACCATTCGTTTAATTGCGATGTAACTTTGGTGAGCTGTGCGTCGAAGATTTATGACCAGAGATCTGTAAATAAGGAGGCAGGGCAAAACGAGCTGCAGCCAGAACGGGATACCCAAAAATCTTCTACAAAATATTTCAAAAACGTTCATCAACGACCGTTAACATCATTTTACATCATTGAAACTTTTAATAAACATTTTCATTTAGAATATGTTTCCCCATTTTTAGGAAATTAAACAAGAAATTATCAACATAACTGATGAGCCTACTTTCCTCAAAGTGGGTACAAATTAACACTGAAAGTTAAAATCGTTTAGGTAATCTAGGAATATTAAATTATAGTATTGACTTATATGTATGATACACGATATACACTAAAGATAAGTCAGCTTGGAATGTAATATGCAAGTAACCAGTTTAATTAATTGGGGGGAAAATTTTCTGAGATGTCTTTCTGTCATAAAGACAAATAAGGAAAATAGCCTCCGCTTACAAAATATTACAGATCGATGAACGAAATATACTACATAAGTCAAGTCAGGTTTGTATACAGTATGTGTGTACCAAGTCTGGTGAAATTCTAAAAATATTTTCTAAGATATAGAATACTTTACTAAAAATTTAAAAATTATCGCCGTTTTTTTAAATATGTACACAGTACGAACGAAATACAAAAAGTCAAGTCAGCTTTGTATGTAGTATGTTTGTACCAAGTTTGATAAAATTATGAAAAATAGTTCCTAAGATATGTAATACTATGATAAAAGGATGAAAATAGCTGACAATTAAAAAAATGAAATATATATATATATATATGTGTGTATCAAGTTTGATTAAATTCTAAATTGCAGTTTCTTAGATATCTAGCTTGATTGAAAAATGTTAAAATGGCCACCATTTTGAAAATATGAACATGGCGTAAACGAAATATATAAAAGTAAAGTCAGATTACAAAGTACTATGTGTGTACAAAGTTTGATTTAATTAGGTCAACTGGTTCAAACATTTTTGGGTAGGGGGACACACTCACATACACACTTTAGATGTTGTCATTGCAGGCAAGGCGTATATATGCAATTGCTAGGTGTCAGCCCAGATATGCAGCCAGCAACACAGGAGTGCAGAACGGTGGAATAACACAATGCAATCAAGGGGCCAGGTACGTCAACAGGCCCCAACAACTATGTGAAAACTAGTGCCTTAGTGAAAACAACTACGACGGAAGAGTGTCAAATTTCACATTCATGAATAATAACATTACTTCTATTAAAATTAATGAAATTCTCTCGTTATATATCTTAAAGAATTTACAAATCTCTTCGGATTTAGCCACTAATTTTTATACAGTATCCAAATCGTCAAACATCTATGTAGGATTTACAAAAACATCTGCACTAATTACGTCATAGTTAAATTCAAGAAATTATACATTCTTGAGTTTATCGCAAGGTAAAGTATTTTATCTGAGTTTTGTTCTTAATTATTTCAAATATGTTTCTTAAAGAAATGAGCACAGCAACTGTATAACTGTCTTAATATGTCGACCAATACGGAGTTGTTGCGCATGTTGGAGGCGTAGAAGTGAATAAGTGACAAGGGCTACACTGACGCTCTGTTTCTCCTATGCGCTACACACTAAACTAAGCTGCGACTCTTTACACAGTACTAAGGTTATCTACACCATACAAAAAACTATCCTTGCCAAACTTCAAATCCTATAATAGTTTTCATAATGCACCCCTTACATTTACAGATTATTTACAAATAAAATCCCTGACTCTTATTAGCGATTACCAATCCCTTCTTTTCTTATTGCCTGATCGCGACCACATGACCCTCTGTCTGGCATTTTCGCAGCACGTTTCTCCACCTTTAACGTGAGTTGCGTCTTTCTGACACGCACCTGCTCGTATCCACGTGATCTACATGCTTTCCTGCCTGTAATCAACTTCCGCTAACGTATTTCTGCGGCGCGTCGTATACTACCTCAGGGCTCTCTTACCTAGTTCATCTTTATTGCACTTGGGTCGCGTCGGGACTCGAACTACACACAGACTCCAGCGTGGCGGCAAATCTTTTCCCCTACCTGCAAGCGACAGCGTGGTCTCTCTATCATACGACCGCTCTCTACTTCTCACCCTCGTTCTTTCTCTCACTTTCCTTACATCGGCGGTGTTCCGCGCACGTAACGCTGAAACAAATGATAAACGACGTACGACCTTTTCTCGCGCGAAATCAAAGCCTTAGTTTCTTTAATCTGGTTCTCCTGCCATACTAATATCTCCCCTTCGTCATCGTGTATTTTCTTTAGCCAGTAAGGCTCAATGACCTTGGCTATGGAGCGCATCCTAGTTGCCCTCGTTTCTCGCCATTCCACTGCCGTACTCGGGAGGCCTGCACTCCGTACAATAGCGCCCATCATCTTGTCCCTCGTAGCTCTCAAAGCCACCGTGAAAAGAAAATAATCTATCCTAGGGTCGTCTCCTGCCTGCGCTAACTGATCTACCAGCGGTTCATTCTCATGCCTGGCACTAGTTTCCGTCACAGTTTTCGGCGAAGAAACACCTGTTTCTCTGGGCGGCACGTCATTCACCGCACTGCTCCCTATCTAGGACAAACCCGAGTTCAGCTGTGGCGACTTCATTGCCTGGAAAACTACCTGCACTTTCTGTGTTGGCTACTATAGAATCTCCTATCTGTCAGGCGCTCTTCTATACCGGTCATGCGCTCTCCTAATTCGCCTTTGCGTGGTAGTTAGCCTCCCTTCCAATGACGTCATTTGTCCCCCTATCGCGTTCAGCAACTGGCTGAACATAGTCTGAAAATCCAGTATCCTTGTGCTTTCTTTCTCTACTATCCTCGCATTTATCTCTGACGTATTCTCTGTGTCTGACATCACGACTTCGAGGCTGTCCGAACTCTGTCTCGAACTCGGTCCGCTAGAGAACAAATCTACTGCTTTGTCTGAGGCCATATCTACCCTCATCACACTCCCAGTTGATTCAGTAACCCTCTTTTCTATCGGCTCACTTACAAAATTCAACTCCGCTGTTCAACTGAATCCGCAACATTACCCGCCTCAGCCAACCCTTCTTCCTTAAGGAAATATATTTCTGTTTTTCGACGAATGACCAGTCGATGTCGTGTCTCCATCTACGACCTGAAAACTACCTACCTATATGTGTGTCGTCTACATAGACATTACTCACACATATCAGCGTCGCTGTCCTCTCGTCGTTCTGCAGTCGTGACTATCTGCTGATAGACGATGTCCGTCACTCACCAAAATATAGCGTGCTGATCTCGTCGCTGTTGTCATCAGTCGTCGTCACTGATGTCATGGTGTTGTGTTATCGTGCTGTCTTCAGAGGTCTCCGACTCCGTCGTCGTCCTGTTGTTCTCCGAAGACGCCTGTTCTCTGGACCCTCGCCGCCGTGAAAGTTGTTGTGCTGGGCGTGCCCCTGTGGGTCGGCACCGTGCAGTCCCTCGTCCCGCGGTTCAGCTCATCTCGTCGCTCTCCGTCTCAGGGTCGCGGTTCTGAGTTCGTATCGCGAATCGCGAGTTGCGTACTTCGTTCACGAACTTTAGCCCCTTAGTTGTGGAGCCAATCTGTTATATCCTTTCTCTTTCTGTTAATGTTGTGTGGGGATCTATTATTATTGACTAAATACACCGTCCGTTTATGTACTTCGATACTTCGGAACCCTGAACTTGTTCCGTCAGTCCCACGCTTTAAAACTTTTAACCACGACCTCCCGCGAATATCGCACTCTTAGTGACTGTCGCGGCCAGAATCAGTTTTATATGCGGCTTCCCGCGAATTCCCGCGAGTCAACCCGCGTCCACTCTTCGTGAAGGTTGCAACAGAAGTCTCTTTTCTCCGCGGCTTCCCACAAACGTCCGCGGTGGCTCCCCGC
This sequence comes from Medauroidea extradentata, assembly GCA_003012365.1. Taxonomy (NCBI): domain Eukaryota; kingdom Metazoa; phylum Arthropoda; class Insecta; order Phasmatodea; family Phasmatidae; genus Medauroidea; species Medauroidea extradentata. The sequence continues at coordinate 73,744 of PNEQ01065760.1, read as the reverse complement.
GACGCGTCCACCCTTCGCAGAAGTCGCCCACGGAGTCCCTTAACTTTCGCCTTCGCGCCTACGTGGCGAACTCTCCTAGGACCGCCCCCATTTTAACTTCGTCTAATCGAATGTTATTTATTTACATTTAAAGGCTATATGCCGGTTACACGTCCCAGTAAACTCCGCCAAGTTCAGCGGTGGCCGAAAGGTCAGACTATTCGCTATCCACCAAAGCGATCCTGGTTCGATTCCCCGCGGGGTCTGTCACCAGATTTTCGAATGCGGGAATCATGCCGGTCGATGCTGTCTGTAGGCGGGTTTTCTCGGGAATCTCCTGTTTCCCTCACCCCTTCAATCCGACACTGATCCATATGTCAAACGTAGACCAAAATCACTCTCTCACTCTAGCAATAAATTTGCCGTAAAATCAGTGCTTACGTGTACTCGCATGTCCGTAAATAACTGTTCTGAGAGCAGAGTTATTTTTTCTCCAAAAATGTTAAACAAAATTAGTATCTGTAGTTGTTACATTAAACTTAGATTCCATTCTATGTTATAAAATAAATAGTGAAAATTGCCAAATACGCCATTTTAGGGCATTGGTGCTCTGCCTCCTGAAGACAAAGTATAAAAATACATACTGGCGTCTGTAGTTCAATCCCTTGGCTTTTAACACACTCAGCGATAACGTACTGTACATATCTACTTAGCGTGATATTAGACTACAACTACGGCTGTAAAGCTGACTGTTACTGGTACAACCCTTGCCTCATAGCCTCTACGCGCAAGGAACTCTCTTGAGAACTTCTCTTAAAAACAAATTAAGTGTATACTGGTAGATAACATACATGTGTTGATTTCATACCTTCGCTGACGGACAATGTTTGCCTACGTCATTTATATACTGACTTACAGTTGAATAAGCCCTACCCTGATAAGCTTACTTCCTCACAGAAATAATAGTATTGGTGTTGGATCAATACTTGTATTAAAATAAAGACAATAGTCCTGTTTGGTTGTCGCTACTGTTTGGATTTCTCTTAAAGGCGCGGTTCACCTCAGTTTTCAACGTATTTTTTATGTTCATATTTGTACCAGATATTTTTTTCTTATATTAGACATAAATTGTGACTAAATCTTCCTCTTAGAAAATTGTAGTAACGCTCATAGTTTTCGCGCAATGAGTCGTCAACATCAAAATTTTCAATTTACGGTTTTATGTACCCCACTAAAACCAACTGACTTACCAAACCGAAAAAATTCACAGTGTATAACACTGTTGTAGGCTATGAAATGACACGTACAAAAACAAAAAATAAAATAATTTCTTATTTAATAAAAATGCTGAATTATGAATTTAAAATTTAAAAATGTTTTTAAAAAGACAAAAATCATGTATGTCAAATCATAGACTACAACATTGTTATACACTGTGAATTATGTCGGTTTGGTATGTCAGTTGGTTTGGTGGCGTACATAAAACCGTAAAGTGCAAAATTTGACGTTTGCGACTCCTTACGTAAAAACTATGAGAGATACAACAATTTTCTAAGAGGAAGATTTAGTCACAATTTATGTCTAAAATAAGAAAAAATATCTGGTACAAATATAAAAATATAAAAAGACGTTGAAAACTAAGGTGAACCGCGCCCATAATAACAATTTGTTGTGTATAAGTAACAATACGTTCTGTAGATAATGCCAGCAACTAGAGGCACGAGTATTTCGCGTATTGATTGTAGGTCAGGTTGAACGGCAATGATATATACTTGACTGTCATTACTGTGATCGGACTACAGTTGTACTGATACACATTCGACGACTGCAAACCAGTAATAAATAAGGAAATATATAGTTGCGAACACATGTGGTACCTGCGTGTACGGTTAGAAGCCAATGAATATAGCCAGTGTGTGTATTGGACTGAGAAGTCTAAGCTGCTACCAGATGAATGCGCGAAGTAATCGTGCCTCTACTAACAACCAAGTTGGACTGCTGTCCTTGTCTTAACAGAAGTAATATTATGTACAACACTTATCTTTCAGTTCACAATGGTCTATAGCCACAGTTGATTAGACACATCCTGGAGAACTTTCTGAGGCAATAATAAACCTACAAGTTCATGACGACCATACAGACCCACCATCCTACCTTGTCTAGGTTGAAACTGACTGCTCGCTGGGTCAGCAGGCAGTTGACAATCTGCTCAGGCTAAATAATTATACACGGGAAAAATTCGCGGGTTCACTGACGTGTAGGCTAGCCTTCAAGGTTATATGTGTACTCAAGCCCACAGCAGCTGTTCACTAGCCACTTGCAGATACAGTGACACGAGCCATCATTTAGTTAAATTTTTATTATTGGCACAGCGATTTACACGAGGTGTCAAATAAGTCAAGGACCAGTTGCAAAAGTGACGCGAACCTACAGTTGCTGGAATTCTAGCTTGTGCTTAAAAGAAAACGCAAATTTTTCAGCTAGGGACCCCTGATTTTCGCGAAAAGAATTTTGCCGCTCTCTGTTTCAGAGACTTACACGCACATCTTCAGTTCTACTTCATGGTTATTGGCAGAGTGTCTTTGTGAAGTAATGTCTCTCGTTTGACTTTGCCATTTTGCCAATCACAATAACGTTAAAATAACTTCACAAGTCTGTGATTTGCCAGTAAAACCCCAAGACACGTCAGAGTTAAGACGTCCAATCACTGATTATGAAGCGGAGATGCAGGTGTGCACGTAAGTCACTGAAACAAGGTGGGGCCAAGTTCTTTTCTCGAAAATTAGGAGTTCCTATACATAACACATATAGTCACGAGTTGATGGCGAAAAATACATTTGCAATATTTGGTAGCATTGAACGTCTGCAGCTCAGCTTCATGAAAAGTGATTGGATGTTTTAACTCTTAAAATACTCAGGGCCGTATCTATAAACGACTTTCGAATGACAACCAACTGCTATTCCCATAGAGAAAGCATTGGTGAGCAGTTGGTTGTCACTCGAAATAGGTCTATAGTTTTGGCCCTAGAGTTATACCTACTGGTGTATGATGTCACAATAACTTTATTCTCATTGCTGCAGTCAATTAAGAGACATGTCTGAACAAAGATACGCTGCAAATAACTATGAAACATAGCTGCGGATATGCATTATGGGTAGACACACTGAAAAATCGCGAAAATAATTAACATAGTCTCCAATAAACAGTAGTATCTCAATCGTGACACGCGTGAACAGTTTTCTGACAAATCACACACGTTCTGTGTTGAAACTGTACAGTTCTAATTGGGTCTGTTAAAGAGGTACACATTACTTTATATAAACTATAGCCAATATAGGTGCAAAACCTTCAGTGTTATATATAGTATGTTGGAGCCTAGAAAACAATCAACTCTTCCCAAAATTTACCAGTGTCTCTAACTATGGGAACTGAAACAAAATGGTGTAAAATTATTTTCGTGCCACACTCGTGGGTCTAATAATACAACGTACTTAATATCCTGAATGTTATTAAGGCCATGCTCTGTACATTCAACTATTCTTGCGATAATTATTTTTTAAGCTTCAACGAGAGCCGATATCGAATATCTGTTTGGCAGTTTTGTTTAAAATGGTTTTTGCCGCGATGGGTTTTTTTTCAAAGCATTAAATTATACACTTTCAATTAAAAAAGTAAATTAACCAGAATTTTATTAATTACATAATTAGCTAAAACCATAGTATTCGCTGCCTTGAAAAAAAATCAGCCAGCGTGGAAAAGACGATTTTAAACAAAACTGCTGGATAGATTGTTTATATCCTTTCATTTAGTCGTAAAAATAGAATGTCGCTAAAACATTATATAAACTGGAGAGCATTGTCTGTTCTCTGTGCATAGTTTACCAACGAAAGGGAAATTACATCTTCTCAACGAAATAATAGAGACTGTGTTTTTCGGTGCAGCTAGGCGATTGCAACACGTTTAAAAAACGTGAATGAAAAGCTAGGAGAGTTTCAATCCGGAAAATATACTTCAGTATATCATGACTTTGTTGCATACAAACCTTTCCTTTGTGATAGGCATTCTACGAACATAGCACCTAAGTGCTGCCAGTAAAAAAAAATAACAACATAATGAACAGCCTTCATCAACAAATCAATTACAACACGAATTTCACTGGCTGTTTCTGATCATAACCTTCGCGTATAGAATGTGGTTTTCAATTTGTTGTTTCTGTATACGCATAAAAATAATTATTTTTAGTGGAATGAATGTAAGATATCTCTTTATAGTTCTTTAGTGTTAGATTTTATCTAGCTTCTAGATATTTGCTTTTCAAGTCTACACTGGTAACATGGAAAAAACTGAAATTCTCTCATAAAATAAAATATTTAACGTAGCACGATTCTGCCAATATTTGTAGATAGTTCTACAAATTATACGTTACGTCCCCTTCTCTCAACAAAGGGGAACTAAAAGACAAAGCTGTAGAACTGTTTGCAGCTCAGCGAGCGGAAATTTATAAAGAATGTCGTCTGCCGGAATAACTGTGTAGTTTTGTGATACTGTTTTTATTTGAGTGAGTGAGATATCGTGGTCCGCAGAGGGCGTGGTACATTATTCAACGCTAAAAGCATTAATCTATAACTGCAGGTTACTTGAAGCCAATTTGCGAAAATTAAACAATAGCAATCCTAGACAATAGTTTTAGCCAACGTTTTAAACAAAATTGTTTCCAGTGTTATAAACTTCTGTGGCACAATTTCTGACGCCGGAACCTCGTGCATTTAACTGCGGCGCAAGAGATCACGCGTAACGAATTAGTAATTCTGGATAAATATTTGCTCATAAAGTTGGCAAATACCATTATACAGGATTGTCATTGAGTATTTTATCCATATTGGCTTCGAAAAAAACGTGTAAATCAATTTATGTTTTCAGCGTTTATTTATCTACCACGCACTCTTAACGGTGTTCCAGAAGGAAAAACTATAATAATGTTATATTTGTATCAAACAGTGTTAGTTACGTAGACGTTAATTGGTAGTGCAATATCCTCTAAACTATCTCAGCCAGTTTTCCCATATTAGCACTTCAAAGTCAAAATTTGCATGTTTTTAGTCCATACGCCCCCAAAAACTAATCAATATAATGAAACCAAATAATTCATAGTAAAAGAACATGCCTCTGGCTAGAACTTTCCTTTTGCATATATAAATAAAAACCCAAAATAAAATATTTTTGTATTTACCCTTAACATCATTCTGCAATATTTAGACTGCTTAAAAATGCTTTGTTTCAAAAACTTTTATAGAGAATTAAAAAACAAATTAACGTTATTTTTCACGTTCTGTATTATTGCCAGTACTAATGTTATTATTTATTTTGAGTGACAGGGGAAGTTTTTATCAAAAACTTTATTTTAAAAAGGTATTTTTATTTTTCTGGAATAGTTTTTTAAAGGATGTTAAAAATAGAATTTCGTATTCACTTAAGATGTTTCGTAGTACTGACACTGAAATGATGCACGAATTAAAGAGGCATTAAATTAATGCGAGAAAAGTTGCGGGCAACAGGCAGTGTCTAATAATTATTACACTAATATTTCGCAGCGTATGTGACATTCAGGCTGTATTCACAAGCCTGTACACAATATAAAACCTGTTCTTACTTTATTGGCAAACCTCCTATATGACGTCAGTCAGCACTACGTCACAACCACACCGAGCTCCACCAGTCCAGTATTGGAAGTTTACTATTGGCTCGCTGTCCTCTTGGGCTTGCCGCGTCAACTCTTGTGCAATCACACACACCTATATGTATGTGTGTATATAAACATATATATACATATATAAATACACACACATGCATACAACTATTCGCGGTCAAGTGGTAACGTAGCATGGAGTACGTCTCCTCACACAGATATCTTACTGTCACTGTTTTCACAATCCTACATTTCGGGCGCGGGTTCGAATCCCGACCAGTCCAAACATGATTCTACGTTTGCTCGGCGTAGTGTACATAAGATAATACTTGGAAATGGAGCAAAAGAAGGGACTTGCTCCGTGCAGTGTTGTCAAACTGTGTACGTAAAATGTCGTACAACATTTACCAGTAGCATTATAGCGTCCCATTTATTCCAGGATTCGTGTGATGTGTTATTTGTGCGACTGTTTCTGGACATCCTGTATAAACATATATTTATTTTTATTTGTATACGTCTATTATAAATTAATTTTAATGGGCAATTTTTGATAACTCTTTCAAACAAGCAGTGTTATACAGAAAAAAATTTGTTAAGTTTCTCTTATCAAAGTAGTACTTGAGAAATTTGCATTACAATAATTTTCCTTGTAAAGTATTATATTTAAAATTGATCAATTGTAAAGTGAGTTATTTATTTAAACACTTAATGGCACGTAAACTGCGAGCTCTCCATCAAGGCAGGCAGATCGCTTCACCACTTTACGTATCACAAGTATGCTTAGCACCTCCAAATCAATAGGATAACAACTCAGAAGTTGTCAATTTTGCGTTAGACCTCTATTATAATGTGTATTTCAGTAGTAATGTAGGCCTACCTGTACCGAATATGGCCCACTAGTTCCCATTGTGGAGTAATGTCGAAATCGATGTGGGATCGATAACACTTGATCTCCAGTATGAACATATACCATACATAAATGAAGGGTATGGGGAAATACAATGGTAACCCACAATTTTGAAGTGTTTAAATTTTATGCTGGAACGGAATAGTAAACTCATGCTACGATATAAGAGATTAAGCAATATTACCACAAGTGGCAGCGCAGTGCACAAATGATTATATTGCAGGCCACGCTTTCGTAGCTAATTACACCAATAAAACAGTGATAAATATGATTGTATTATTGTGTAGTTGCTTATTTTCGTTGGTTATAAACTACAGTAACTAAATCATAATTTTTAAAGAATGATGATTTTAATTATTTTCGTAGTCAAATTGTACCTTATCTTTACATGTGCATAACTCAGTTGTGATACATTGTGGGTTGCCATTGTCTCTCCTCATGCCCTTCAAATATCTGTGTTAACTCACCCGTGTGATGCATTAGTAATAAAATTTATTCCTTACGCACTCATGACTTGTGAAACATAAGCGGGCCATATTCGGTACGTTTCTAATGAAAACACAAACAGCTATTTAGTTTGATACGATAACTGAATTTTTAAGTTAATTGTATCCCACTGCTTAGCAATTTTATAACGAAAGTAAAATATATGTTATAATATACCAATATTCGCAAACGCAGTTAATTTCTGTTAGTTATATTACAACATCAGAGGAGGTATTGCGTTTTCTCTGGATATTTTTTTTTAATATCTGTTTCTTTCTGGGACTTTAAATTACAATATCTCAGAACCAAATTTATAAGGTGTGTCACTACTTATCTGGAGGTGCTTCTTTTTCACGCATGAAGAATTTGAAAATATAAAACTTATGGTTAGTGCTGTACAAGTGCAGTACCTAGCATCAGTACATACAACTATATTCCTAGAATGATTGCTTCTTGGTGGAGGCGTACAAAATTCGCGTTTTGGTGACAGCCTAGACTTCATTGCCCTGCATATAGCCGAGTAAACACAGAGTGACTTCGCCAAGAACAATAACGTGATGACAGTTGCATATCTTGACGTGATTTCTGCGTCAGGACACGACATTGTCGGCCAATCAGAGACGTCGATCGAATGGACATAAAGCAGCTTGCAGTCTAGTCTGTTGTCAGAAAACGAGAATTTCGCACACTCCTATCTATAGTCTGTTACTGACACGCTGTCGTTTTGTAACTGGTTGCTATTTGTGTCATAGACACTTTCAAACCACCGACTTCAATCAAAAGCTTTATTGCAAATCCTACAACGAGGAATTAATATTACGGACAATGGTATATCGCAAAAATATCTTGTGCCAATAGACCCGTTAAAACACTGCAGCTAGTAGCTAGGACCATGCACTTTTCGCGAAAATAATTCTGTACCTTGGAGGCATAAGATACTATGACCATTTTTCTCAAAACGCACTTTTCGACATAAACATTAACACAGTTTTAAGTAATTTTTAGGGGCATGCAACACAAAGTCGGTATTATGTCAAAAAATTGCATTTTTGGGTGTTAAACAGCTGAACTCACTGGCGAATCACTCTCTTCAAACTGCTCTCCTGAAAAATACGATTTTTGTGACATAGTGCCTTATGCCTCCTAGGCACAGAATTTTGTCCCGGTTGGTTTCAGCACAGACTAGATAGTAATACAGACGTGAAATGACGTGGCGGCTCTTTTGATACTGGCGAACTTCACAGCTTATTAGCTGTCCAATATTGTTGATTCCAGCCCCGTGTATGTTTGGCTCCTGCATGTCACTGCAGGTTTCCTATTGGTCTGTCTGCCGGCTAGCAGGGCAGCTGCCTTCGCTGATTTGCGGTAGGCGTCTCCGCCATGTTGCTGGCCAGGAGTGTCATTTTGCTGGCGTTTGTGACTAAGTTCGCTGTTCTACCGGCTATTTCACTTCTGTATTCCTAAATATTCTGTGGTTTCAGTGCGTTACCTGCACACCTGCAGATGTGCTTCATAGTTATTGGCAGCATATCTTTGGTAAGTGACGTCTCTCATTTTACTGCGCCAATCACAGTAACGTTAATACAACACCATACGTCTGTAATTAGCTGGTAGAATCTCAAGACACGTAATACTTGAAACATCCAATCACTGACTATGAAGCAGGATTGAAGAGGTTCACATGAGGCATTGAAACAAACGGGGGAGGGGGGATATTATTTTCGCGAAACATTCATGGCCGTACTAATAGTTTAATTAGAGATAATGGAAAATCGCGAAAAGGTTTAAAATAGTCTCCAATAAACTGTATTAACCGTGACATGTGTGAACAGTTTCGGGACAAATCACACACTCTGTGTGTCCAAGCTGTGCAGTTCTAACTGGACCTGTTGTAGAGAGAAATAAATGATACAAATAAACGATGGCCAATGTTGATACAAAACATTCAGTGTTACATACATCACGTTGGAGCCTAGCAAACAGTCAACTATTCCCGCGATTATCCAGTGTCTCTAAGCATAATGTATGATGGCACGATATACGTCCTGCACAACGTAGCCTTCTGCAAGCCAATACGAGGCATCAAAAGCGGGATGCTTATTAGCTGAGTCAAAAGGGATACCAGATCCTCGTACAAGGGAAAGTTAGTAATATTTTCGTGAGATGGACGTATGTTGAAATCTAGCGGACAGTCAAGTTATCCCGCGATATAAAACATAATCTTTAATTAATATGCACGTTAATGTGGTCATCTGTCCAAGGCACAGAGAAATGTGCACAGCCTCGATCGATACGTGTTTATTTGTAAACTACTCAACATACGTAAGTGGTGTCTGCTTACGGTTAACAATCTAAGCACGTGGTACGTCTGAATACCTATGACAGGTTATTTAAAGCTAATTTTATTGCTTAACTAAAATGGGAAATAAAGGCGTTTTACTGAACATTTTAGGTATGAAATCATTGTAAAAAAACGCATAGGCTCTGTGTAACCATTGTATTATCCGCATTTCTTGGTCCCTACGGAAGAAAACACACTTGAGAGAGAGAGATTGTAAAGATCTTTTCAAATGTTACGCTCGTTACAAATTCCTAGGGCCATGAAGTTTTCGCGAAAATAATTTTGCCCAGCTTGTTTCTGTGTCTTATGTCCACATCTGCAGTTCTGCTTCATAGTCAGTGGTTGGCTGTTTTAACAGTCACGAGACTTGAGGTTCTACTCGCAAATCACACACGTGTAGTGATGTAGTAACATTATCGTGATTGCCACAGTCGAATGAGAGACGTCACTTCCCAGAGGCACACTACCAATAATCATGAAGCAAAGCTTCAGATGTGAACGTAAGGCATTGAAACAAACTGGGGCAAAATTATTTTCGCGAAAAGTTCATGGCCATAGAAATTACATTTCCGAGCAATTCATCGTGTCTAAAATGACATTTTCTCATTCCTTTAGCACAACATGAACTGCTTAGATTGATAAGACACAAATTAAAGTGTATACAATTTACACTGGTACAGACATTCCACCTATAAATTATTAGAGATATCACTTTACGTCTACAGGTACGTCAATTTCGCAAATACATTCCAGGTCAGGTTGAACGCCAAAAATATATACTTCATAATCACGTGTGTGATTAGCTGACAGATGTCACGAAATGCATTTGACTACTGCAAGCCAGTAGTAAATAAGAAAAATCATTCATAGAGCTATCGTTTGTAATGTTGTAAGCCAATGAATAATCGACTGTATCCAGAGCGTATACAGGACTGAGAAATCTAGGCTACTGCCAGTTGAATCCGCGAAATTGACGTACCTCTATTTATGTCCTATAGTTAGAGGCACGAGTACAACACGTATTAATCTGGTAGCAGTCTAGACTTCTCAGTCCTATACACACACTGGGCAAAGTCGAATATACATTGGCTCCTAACATTACAAGTGGGTAGCCACACGAATTATTTTATTATTTACTACTGGCTTGCAACCTACGAAGATATGTATAAACACATGTCGTATAATCACGGAAGTTACAGTGATATACAGGTTATTGGCGTTCAACCTGGCATACAATCAATACGCGAAATACTCTTGCCTATTGCTATAGTACAAGGGGAACAACTAGAGCTGGTGATTTTTGGTGTAAAGAATTACTCAACATCTTGTTTCAATGCCTCATGTGCACACCTGCAGCTCAGCTTCATGGTCAGTGATTGGCTGTTTATACCTTTCGCCGTCTCGGTGTTCTACCAGCAAATCACAGACGTGAGGTGTCGTAGTAACCTTATTATCATTGGCTCAGTATAATGAAGTACTTCCCTGCACAAATACACTCTGATAATAGCCACGAAGCAGAGGTGCAGATGTGAGCGTTATGCACTGATACAAAATGTTGCATCATTCCTTTCACCATAATTCACAATCTCTAGGTACAACTGAAACACTGCGCGCCAGTTTACCGCCTTGCCAATAACAGCGATGAAGCATTAGGCGCAAGTGTCAGAGTAACCCTTATAGATAGGGAAAAAAATCCCTCCAATTAAATTACCTGCATGTTACAATCAACTGTCCTATATATGTATAATATTCCGTTTAACAGCGACTAATTGATACGAACATGCAAAACTCGCGTCATTTTCTGGCAGCAGGCTAAACTGCAAGCCACTGTACGTTCTCTAGATGTTTCCCATTGACCCACAACTGCGCAGAGATAGTTTCTGACGAATAATTGAAGGATTAACGCAGTGGCGGCTCGAAGGTTGTTGGCATGGAGGGCACAAGTTGTACAGAACTGTACACTCCTGTGAACATCGCTGTATACCAATGACAATGAAATATGAACTGGCTAGTTATTGTGTTGTGAGCAGTCAGTAGTAAGCTGCACCTACATATCAGCATAGAGTCAACTAGCGCACAACCATATGCAGTTCTCTGCAACTTGTGACCTCCCTGGAAAGAACACTAGAGCCGCCACTGGATACACGGCAGATAGGGGCTTCGAACTTCGGTATCAGTAATATGTGAAACATTTTAATGGTAATCACTGATCTTACATCTGATACATTGACCACTTATTGCTGAGACTAAACATGCATGTTATATGTTGGTAACATAGTCAACTCTATGTACAAATACTTCTAAATTATGCGAAGCCCGGAAAATGGTTCATCACGATATTGAGGTATACCTGAGACGATGAGCAGAGACACTGGAAAATCGCGGGAATAGTTGACTGTTTGCTAGGCTCCAAGTTGCTGTATATAACACCGAATATTTCGTATCGACATTGGCTTAACTGTAAAAAAACTTCCTCAGGTGTTTAGGAAAGGTTATTATCCCAAACGCAGTATGGGGCAGTTGCCATACTTCCGTCTTGTAAATATGCAAACTTTTACAGTTGTTACAATACAAGTCTGGTATCTTCAGTATACATTTGACTGTTTTATAAAAAGGTTTAGAAATGCTACCATGGATCTCTGGGAAACTATTCTACCATATCTTATTTCTTAGTGCTCATATACTCACGTCTGGTAAATTTACAAACTATTTTTCTCTCTTCAACAAATCCAGTTAGAACGATTCAACTTGAATACACAGCATGTGTGATTTGTCCCAAAACTGTTCACACGTGTCACGGTTAATATACTACAGTTTATTGGAGACAATCTTAAACATTTTCGCGATTTTCCAGTGTCTCTAACGATGATATATCGCGAAAATGTTTTGTGCCAACATAACCTTGAAAACACTGTAGTTTCTTGCAACATATATATTTCGGCAATATACGTCTGACACAGCATAGCTGTAAGCAGACCAATAACAGACATCAAATATTACAATAGCGGGATTCTCATTGGCTCATTCGAATAAATATATCCAAGTACAAGCTGAAGCCAGAAATCTTCTGGCAAACTGAACGTGTGTTGAAATTCAGCAAACAGTCAAGTTTTCCCGCGGTAAACCATCATATCTAGCCATATCACTAGGGCCCGGTATTTTTCGCGAAAAGATTTTTGCCCCACTTTGTTTCAGTGACTTACGTGCACATCTGCAGCTCAACTTCGTGATTATTGGCAGAGTGTTTTTGTACAGAGTTATTATTCATTTGACTGTGCCAATAAGTACATGGATAACTGTGACACAACACGTCTGTGATTTGCAGGTTTAACCTCCAGACGCTGGGTGTTACGGCATCCAATCATTGACCACATAGCAGAGATGCAGGTGCGCACGTATGACTCTGAAACCAAGAGCTGCACAAATCTTTTCACGAAAACTACCGGGCCCTACATATCACTAAATACTGTCAGTTGATCTTATATAGGCTGGTGACCAAGGAACTCACACATAGTGTTCAGGCACATACAGAGCAGTGCAGTCTAGTGTCACACCGAACAATAACGGGAATATTTCATCCTTGCACTAATGGTCGAGTCTTGAGTATATACACAGGACAGTGGAGACTAACACGCAGGTTGTTGAACTTGCTAAATTGTCCTCTCCCTAGTTATAACGTGTGTATTTCTTGTGTCCCTCCGACGAGCCAAATCACTCCGTGCAGACTCCCCCTTAAGACAATGATCTTTCATTTATTTCGAACAATTGCAAACAACTCAAATAATTTTTAACCAAATGCTTTGAAATACACAATTTTGGCAGAGCGTTTTTCAAATCAATGTACCGTTTGCTAGAAAAAAAATTGTTTTGCTTTATTTTGGCTTAGGCTATTTTGACAACAAAATATTATGTGGTATTTCAGGGGCAAAAATCTAAAAATCCGTTTGATGTATTGTAACAGAAAAATTCAGCTACAAGCGATGTTATGTAAGTATTTAATCTGTAAGATGAATTTTTAATGTATATATTAATTAGCGTTATAAAAACCATTTTCGAAACCACTGCAGAACTAAACAGCGAGGCCATAAAGATATGTTGCCTTGTTTCTGCTCTTCTCACGGTAAATATTTCGTAAGCCTAAATAAAAGCAGATATCGAACATTCGTTTTGCAGTGTTGTTTAAAATTGTTTTCACTGTGTCGACTATTTTTTTTTTCAAGACAATTAATGGTGTGATTTTTGCGTACTATGAAATGAACGAGATTTTCGTTAATTTACTTATTAGTCGAAACATAATAATTTATTTTCTTTAAAAATAGCTATCACTGAAACAATAATTTTAAACAACAGTGCCAAACGTAATTGTGGTAGCTAGTCAACTTAAAACTTAAAAAATAATCATCGCCAAAGCAGTTGAAAGAGAGGAACATGTTCTTACGTAGTCAAATCACAGTTGTATTCGCTGTAGCTGTTACACTTGACAACGTTGTCCCAGGGTCACGTGACATTGGGACAGGCACGTGTGTAAACGCTACGAGGGAAGTAGGCGTGGCTAAGACAGCCCCCCCCACCCTCTTACCAGCCATGTTTACGGCGCCTGGCGCCCCTGTGCGCACCGCCCCCGCCGGGCCATAAACCAGGCGCCACGGAACTTCGGGGGGGGGGGGGATAGGTACTGGGCGCCCCTTCTTGCCGTCCTTGAATAATTTAGGACTGGAGCAGCCCTTACCTGAACCCTGGCCCCGTTGTGCGCCGGGTAATACCATCCGTGTGCTGCCCCCAGCCCTACCAACCCCCGAGCTGCAAGTGTAAAAATAAAACAACTCCAGCTGGTTTTTATTACGTCGAGCACCTGGTAGTTCCTGCAACTTGTACGAGCATCCTTCCCTTCTTCCTTGCTCGCTTCCTTCCACCCTTCCTACAGGCACATTGATTCCTTGCAGCGCGTGGGTGGTAGTGAGAGACCATAGCATTCCGCTGTGGTCCAGCGCTAGACGAGATGCTGTGCCAGTCTCACCGCACAACGGACAAAACGCAGTTTCAGCAGTGTCCCCACATAAATTAACCGAAGAGAGGTCTTTAAAGCTGATGAGGCTGACATGATGTCAGTATGGAGCAGCGTCGGGATGAAGAGACGGGGGAAACGGGATGTTCTCCAGAAAACGGCATAGTCTGGCACGATTCCCACATGCGAAAAATCCGGGAGCCGACCTCGCCGGGAATCTAACCCGAATCGACTTGGTAGGAGGTGAGCGGTCTACCACCTGGACCAATTAATTTTTTTCCTAACCCACTCTAATCGAATGTGTTATGGTGGAGTTCCGGGTGAGGAACTTGATCTGAGTGTCTCAGGGCTGTATATACGCCTACAAGGGAGGTATTTCATGCAATGGGCAGAGAGTGATTGGACAGTCACGGCTGCAGTTGGGGCAATGACTACTTCCTTACGTGTACCTATAGCTTAAACTCACCGTAAAAAAAACGTCCTAAAACGTTTAGGAGGATATTAACGTAATCGCAGTATGGCACAGTTACCATACTTCCGCCTTGTAAGTATACAAACTTTTACACTTGTTACAATACAAATCTGGTAACTTTAGTCATATGTTTGACAGTTTTATAAAAAGTTTAGGAGTGCTACCATGGATGTCTGAGAAACAATTATACAATACGTACTTTCTTAGGGGGCCGCGGTGATTGAGGAGTCAGACCTCTCGCCTCCCACCACGGCGATCAGGGTTCGATTCCCGGCGGGGTCGGTCTCCGGATTTTCGCATGTGGGAATCGTGCCGGACGATGCCGTTGGTCGGTGGGAGTATTGTAGTATAGTTCCTTCTATTGCAGGAGCCTAGGCACCGGGTCACCGGATCTGTTCAGCATGTGTCATTAATTATTAGTATATGGTCTACCCACCATCTTGGTTAAAGTCCGTTATCTTGATACCTAGCAACCCTCGTTCCCGCAACCCTCCATCTTGATTTTTTTTAAATTAGTTTTATAATTGTCCTCTAGGTATGGCAGCCAGTAGTTACTGATCGTCTCCTAGATTGGGTTCATTATTAAAACTTTGTTTCTGAGTCTTTCCACCAGGAGAGCTAGTAGCTATACCAATCGTATTGGTTCCAGTGTCGTCTGCTAGATAGCATTGGTGTTGTATGTACTACTGGTTAAGTCCGTCTCTGTATCCTAGTCTCACAGCTAGGTGCGCTAGAACATAAATTAGTTTTTTAGGGTACAAGAGTACTAACCTTACCAATCCTGATTTCGGTGTTTCCAGAACCTACATCATTGTTTCTGTATAGCTCACATGTTGCTTCACCCAAAATAGTATACGATTATTTTTTTTTTATCAAATCCTATGACCTGGCTCTTTCTTCGCTCTCGGTAGACACCGTGATATTTCATCACATTATTTGCGAGGCTTAATTTATTTTCTACACTTATAAAATTAAACGTTTTAAGGTCCCTACCCTTCTATAATGTATCATAGTACACTGCTAGGAATTCTTGTAGTAAATTGCGTTATCATAAGACATTGATTATGTTCCACTCGTGTAGGTATTGGAATTTTTTTTCCTGTATGACGTTTATAAGTAGTGTACGTTAGTACTATTTTACCTCGTGTAGTACATGTCTTTTTCTAATTCTTGGAAAACGTTATTCTTGCTATGCCTTGTCAGGGTTTGGTAGAATTTATATTACGGGTAGGCCCTTTATTTAATATGTTTTTAATGCTGAAATCATAAATTAACCTAATCTAACCTGACCTCCTACCTTGTTACATATCTAACCTTGTCTACGTTCGTTCTTTAATCTAATACTTATTTCCTTTGTTTGTATGACTAACGGTATTTTTTTTACCCGTGTATACATTTTGAGTTTTTTTAATCATGTTTTAGCTTTTACACGTGCTAGACTTCTTCGAATTAATATTTTTGTCCTGTACCTGTTCTGTGAGTTGGTTTCTTATTTTTTGTTTAGTTTCTTAACATTTATGCTGTTACTTTCGTGTACATAAGTTTCACCCTGAAATGCTATATAATATTTTTTTATTGCTTATGTGTAGAAGGAATGGTTAATTTGTTTTTTGTTCAACTTTTTTATATGTTATATTTCTGTTCTTTAAATATTTTTTCCTTTCGTATAAGAGTTTTATGTACGTGATCTTTTTTTCTCTCTCTCCCTCTCTCTCGTGCTCTCTCTCCCTCTAGGATATGACATGTTGGTTTTCTGTGTTAGACCTTTAAAGACTGTTCTCTCCCTCTTTCTCGTGCTCTCTCTCTCTCTCTCTAGGATATTAGATGTTGGTTTTTCTGTAGATTTGTTCAGTTGCTAAGAAATCAACTTTTATACGTGCATTATAAGGTAGAAATACTTTACTTTAAATATATAATTAATTCCGACTACAATATATAAAGGGAACCGTATATAGTACGATTTATTTAATTATGATTCAAGTACTTAACAACTTTAACAAGAGTAAATCTGGCATAAGGTACAGATCGCAGCCAGTACATTAGCATAATTTTCGTTATTTTTTTACACCCACAACACTTCAAAAGCGGAAAGCAGAAGCTACAATTTATGTAATTTGGAGAGGTGAAGAAACGAAAAAATACAAATTTACACCCAGCCAGACCTGGAAATCGAACCCAGAACCCCCCGCACCAAAGCCGGCCGCTCAACCAACTGAGTTACGGGTATCTGCCCCAATCGGCCACCGCGACCCCCGTCTTGAACCGGCTAAAGTCTTCAAGTCGAGCCACCAAGACGATCCGGGTTTGTTGCCCAGCGTAGTCAATCCGGAGTTTTGCTTGTGGGAATCGTCTAAACGATGCCGTTGGTCGGCGTGTTTTTTCAGGGGTCTCCTATTCTCCCGCCTACATGATGGCGTTGCTCCGTGCTCGCCTCAAGGCACACCTCGCCATCGATGTAGACCGGGATGTTAAGGGGGAATGTTAGACATTATCTTATATTTTTGGTTTTCGAGCCATAACATTTATTCAAGTTGTATTATCGATATTTTCTCTTTGACAAGACGTAAGGTATATTCTTAATAAACTGCTTGAAATAAATAATAATGGAATCTTTTATTAATTTGTCGAGCAGAGTCATAGGAAGGGAATTACAAGTTAACTTTCAAGAATGACAGCAAGTCTAATATGAAAGAAATAAACGTATGATATTATTATGATCTGCAAAATTCAACACACATATCTACTATTGCTTAACATTGCCACATTTACCAAAAATATTTTAGAACGGAAGATGTTGCATAACGTGTGTGATATAGATCTCCCCCTTAAGGCAGTCGCCTGTATGGACGTGTTTGGTGCTTTCGAGACCTATAAGTGTGAAAGCCATAAGAACTTTGAATCACACCTCACCCTAGCCTCTATAGGTGTAAGTCACTGAACAGCCGTGCAGTCTTCTCTCTGATATATCGCCTCTACGCAGCATTCAGAAGTATTACCATAATTTCTAACAATGTTTGTGATGAAAGGGTACGATGCACGCCAATACCATTTTAACTATTATGTATAAAGGTTAAGGGGGAGGGTTAGACAATTTTATTGTATTTTCAGGTTTTGAGTCATAACATTTATCCAAAATGCATTATCAGATTTTTTTTCTTCTACAAAGAATTGTATATATTCTTCGTAAACTACTTGATTTAAATAATAAAGGAATATTTCATTTTTTTGTCATGCAGTATCATTGCAAGAGAATTATAGATAAACTTTCTTCTACTTTGGTTTTCTGTTTTTTTTTCTTTGTCATTGAATACAGGTTTGATCAACAAAACATGAGCAATGGCATATGTCCGCAAACCAACACATTCTTATTGCGAAACTCTAACACACACAAAAAAGGATCAATATTTTTCCTAATGACCACCACAGTTTCGTGTCTTCGAAGTTTGCTCTATGTCACACTCTAACCAACAAACTGTTCCACTGCGACCAATGACGAGGCAGGTGTTGAATATTCATGGCGATGGTCGGATCCTTGGCTCTATGTGTGTCTAGCTAGAAGCATAAAAAACGCATTTAGCTCGCCGCCGTGCAGTCTTGATAACCATGCACGGGGGCTTATAAAAAAAGGTCTCAAGCTGTCTTGACGCGCGCTAAACTTGTGAAAGTTGTAAGCTGATGTTACTTCCCTGACATCTGATACGCCCGGGGGTTCTGCGCCGGCAATAAAGGCTTATCCCAGTACTAAAGCTGTAAAACATCTGTTGCCAACCTAGCGATCTAGAGAGGCCACTGGAAACTTGAGGCGTAACTCAGCGTACAGCCTGTACTGGCATGATACAACTGACGAACGCAGTGTCTGTACACTGTAAATACTAATTATCAAATGATATTCTCTCGTTCTTAAGAAAAACACCCGGAGAAAATTTTTTTTGACGCCGACGAAATATTTTGTTGATATTCACCTTGCCAGATACTTTTTGTACTCACTACAAAACATTTTTCTGTCACAATTGAAATATGGTTGTTGCTAAGAAACTGTTTTGTGTTTATTACAACATAATTTGGCTAGGGAAACTTATAACATAATTTTTCTTCCACTTAAATTACACTCATATACAAGTGAAGATTCATAAATATGTTAGGGATTCAGTTACGGTGTCTAATTCAAAATTATATTTCGGAAAAAAAATTAAAGTAATGCAGCTTAAGGCCAGTTTACACCGAAAGAAATTGCAGCAACAGCGTAGTTACAAAATGGTGGTTACAAAAATGTTACCAACAAATTGTAAGCTATAGTACAATATTAATAGCAATGTTGATTGTAACTGTGCTATAAATCTTGCTGAATTCATTTCCATCTCCAATTAAAACCAGGATTTGAAAGATATGCTTATTACGAGTTTTTTTTATATGGACGTTCTGTATGTATATTTAGCGTTTACACACTCACTAAGTCGACCCGGCTATGGTAAAACTTTAAATCTGTTCATGCGCTAAGTTTTCCAGTTCTAATTCACCTGCTTGAGACCAGTATAACTAGTGTTTGCAAACGTCAAGTGAAAATTAGTATAAAACTTTACAAACATAAGATACGATCAAAACCCCATTGGAATGAAAACGTACGTAATGTGTTCTAGTTATCAAGGGGAAAAATTAAGAATTTAATATTGTTCAAATTAAACAGGAGAGTCGGGTAGAATATACGTTGTTTACTTTCTATGCAATACTAATTTAAGTAATTTATTAGAATATTTTGTTTCCCATTTTTTTCGGGAATAAATACTCGGTTGCTATGTTTATTTAATAATGCACTTAATAGGCGTATACAATATTCACACATAAATCCTAACATCATTATATCTTTATATGTTTTTAAGTGATGCAATAACTACCTGGCTACTTTCTGGCGATCGCTTAGTGCCTGTTAACGTAATCGAGTTAATCCCTCATCGTACTCACTTGTATATACTCACACAAGTACGACAATTTCAAAAATACGCAACACACAGCCAGCAATGTGCGAAGCTAGAACCTGGCATTATTATAAACACGATAAGAATTACTTGTAAGCAACGAATTACAAATACTTGAAGACAGTTATACAGCAATTCAGAGATTCTTCACTCTTTCAAGGCCGTTCGCTAATATGAAGATTTTCTATATTTGTCTAATAATATTAGTCAGTTAGTTTGATCAGCAAAACATGAGCAATGGCATATGTCCACAAACCAATATATCCTAATTGTAAACAGCCATAGCAACAAACATTTAAAAATCTCAACAGTAGTCAATTTAAACTACGTAATTATAAATGTAACCATCACATTATAATCAACAGCAACATTTATAAATAGTCTACTACTCTCTCCGTGTTTAAAAAATGTTCAAGTTGTCTAAGTATAATTTTACTTAATTTTTTGTCACAAGATTAAAAGGGGCTACGATTAAAACATATAACAAAGTTTATAACAAACTTTAAGAGATTTCTGTGTACCGGTATTCACATCAACTCTATAGATATATTTCTGACATTCTCTGTTCCACTTTTAGCTGTTCATTAAGGTCACTGTGTACTGAGTACATAGTACAGCGTGCCAGCAGTACTGTACTGTCACAAAAAGATGTGTTCTACATCTAGAATATGTGATGGTGTGTTCATTTTTAACAATACATTGTTGTATTGAACTCGTACTTTGAAAGAATTAACCATTGATTTTTAATAGTCTCGTAATTGTTGTTTACAATTGTTAATGGTTTATTGTCATTATTGTGTACCTATGATTGACATGTTCCATGCCCAATATGTTTTATAACACTTTAGTGGACTTCTGGAACGCAAAAATACTAAACCAATCAACTCGAACAATGAATACCTACATTTCCATAGATAATGATGATGACAATGATGATCGGCTACTGATACACCAGTGTCGTTTAATGATTGGTTAGTGTTTCAACCACGAATTGGGATAAATTATTTTTATAACATACTCTGTGTAGTGAAATTACGAGTTCTTGTCAGGCCGAAAATGTAGTTTCTTGCAGCAACTGGTTCTAATAATGAATGTGTTACCTAATGGGTTCACCCAATTAACCCTATCAGGTAATTTTCCGCACTCGCCTTACGTTTCTACCTGTTCATTTCTGGCGTTCTTGCGGAGACTGCAATCGCACACTCGTCGCGTTGTTATGCAATTTTTTCCGTCGTGGTATCGCGAGCACCAGCAATGACTCAGACGAGAGTGAACCGCAGGAAAATTGGACCGTGTAATACTGAGGAGGGGGGAGGAGGTGAACGTTAATTTTCTAAACACCGTCATCCCCCGGGACCACACACCCGCGTGAATAATTCCCACGGGAGTTACCGCGCCGGGAAATAATTTGCGAGTTTGCACGAGGGAAGAGCAGAAATAATCGCGCTACGCGAGAGCGCCAATTTTCCCGGGCGAGTGCGGTCTTCTCTCGCAGACGCTCTTCATCGAGAGCTCAAGAGAGACAGAAAGAAAGAGAGAGAGGTATGTCTTTTAACTGTTCCCCCGGGAAGCTTTTCTTCAAGTCAAAGATTTGTCAGCGGTACGAAGGGCCGTTTGAGATAGCGGCTCTAGAGGAGGGCCGGTTAGCCGGGGGGGAAAGGAGTTCTATGGGGTAACGGGGTGCAGGTTCACGATTTGCGGAACGTTAGGCAGGGGAGGGGGCAGAAAGGCAGGAATTGGAAAATGAGGGTGGGGTTCGAGGGGTGGGAAAGGGTTCCTGGCTTGAAAAACCTCCCTCTACCATCTGAATGGCCCGGTTACGTAAATTTGTTCGGGTAACCAACCCACCTCGTCCCATCCTGCGACGGACCATTATGCAACGCCTTTTCTCGCGGGATCAGCGTCCGTCAATTTGCGAGCAGGGGTGGTTTCTGCGATGAGGGGTGGGAAAGAGGAGGTAAAGTGGCCTGCCACTTAGCTAGCGGTTCTGGAGGGAGCCAATCGGCGGGCGTGAGTCCAAAAGTATATAGAGGTGTGTATGGTAGGATGGGACAAGGGGTAGAGACTCTCGTGTCTAGAACCGCGCAGCTACGCTGATCTTCTTCCCCCTCCCCCCTCCAGCACTTAATTGGTAAGTGAGAAGATGAGGTTTCTGCTTCCTACACCACACACCCCTCTTTCACCAACCTCCCACTTCTAAACCCGACTTGCAAACTTGCGGTTTATAGGCGTGATAACATGGTGGCTTCTCCCCTCCCACCACTTCTCCAGTGCTACTCACAGGAACCCCTGTGCCACGGTGAAGACGATCGACGGTAGGAGATGTGACGTCGTGGGAGCGAATCCAAGGATAACGACGACGTCCTTACTTCACGGCCAGAGTTACATCCGCGGAGAAGATCCTGGTATAACTTGGAGACAGACGACAGCCTCGACATACGATGTGTATTCCAAAAAATCAGTGGCAATTTGCGCCTTGTGCTTTGATGATTGCTTGGCACAGATCAAGATGCCATGTGAAGGTGGTTACACAATTGAAAACGTTAGCATTTGAATTTAACATTTGACTTTACGATAGATTTCAATTAATGGTTTCTTATGGAGCCATGCACAATCAATTCAGCAAAACTAAAATCAAGCAGCCTTGGCTTTCCGTTTTCGATAACATGAAATCCTAAAGCAAAAATTCAAGATGGCCGTTGGGAAAGACCCGGTAGGTATATTAGTTATAGGCCAATATAAAATTTTCCATTTCCTTTTATCGTTTTATTTTGCAGCACTGGAATTTCATGAATAAATGGGTTGGATACAGCATAAAAATACTTTGAAAACCTTGTAAACCGTTTTAGTAAAGTATTCGCGAGTGAACTATATGTTACGTTAACAGATGGTGTTGCTGTTTTGGAAACAATTTAAAAATACGGTAAATTATTTATTAATATCAGCTTAGTTTCTGGATACTTACGTGATATGCATTTATGGCAAGTACATAATGATTCTAAAAACAATTTATTTTCGTTTTGAAAATGAACTCTCTGTTGTTTTCTGTCATCTGCCGTTACTTTAACGTTATGTATGTGATGTGTACTCACAAAATACTTAAAATAACGGAAACGTTTAGTAAAATGCTAAAGTAATCAACTGTGCATTAGCCTTTACTCACAATGATGATTATTTGTAAATGGTGAAGAATAAATCTCCTTATCTTCCAAAACTGCATAGATGCCTTGGAGATCAACGTATCTTCACATGTGACCTTCCAAGCGTTTTCAATTATTTTTTTTCGTTGCAAGATTTTTTATGTAAATACCATAAATTGTATTTGGCTGAATGCACCACCTTGCATTCCAGATATTTTACACGAACTTCCAAGTCATATTTCTGAAACAATTAAAGTGACAGTCACAGTACAAAAATTACTAAAAAAAATCGTACAATATACCATATTATATTTCAACAAATTCGGTAAATTATCGGTCACTCTGCTTATCATATCAAAATAGATTTTGTGCCTTATGACAAATGTAACTAACATGATGTGACACCTTTAATTGCGCGGTAAAAATATTTTTTCATTTAAAAATAAAAAAAATACCATTATTAGTTTTATATTTTCATTATTTAACGCAATAATTATCGAAATAAATTAGTGGTTAAGACAAGTACCGTATGCCACATATATTCGTTGTTAATTACATAATTGATGTAGATATGTTCGTTTATGTAATGAAAAATTTTAAAAAAATCAGTTCAATTTAGTTTTTCGTAGTTTTACTGCGTATTAAGTTTAAGATATTACTTTTATTGTATTTAAGTATATACAGTTGTAATTAAAGTGGTCGCCAGACTGACATGAAATTTATTGTAGCATGCGCGAATTATTTTGTAATCTGACTAGTAAACTAGGAAGCACATCCCAGAAGATAACGGAGTGGTACATTCATTACATCAGCCCACCTGAAAATTAAACTTCAAAGGTATTCAACATCGTCACAAACGCCTTCATCAGACAGCTGTGTATCAAAATTATAATGAAATTACTGATAACTAGAGTCACGATTTTTTATCGATATGATTTTTGCATTTATTTATTTCAATACCTTATGTATACGGACCCCTGTTTTTCGCGAAAAGAAATTTGCCCCACTTGGTTTCAGTGTGTGAAATGCACATCTATGGTTCTGCTTCATAGTTATTGACAGTGTGTCTGTGTGAAGATCCGTATCATTTGACTGAGCCAATTACAAAAACTTCCTTGCAACAACACACGTCAGTGATTTGCCGGTAGAATACCAAGGCTCGTGACAGTTAAAATATCCAATCACTGACCAGGAAGCAGAACTGCAGATGTGCACGTAAGGCACCGAAACAAAATGGTGGAAACATATTTTCGCGACCAACTCATAGGTCTATCTACTACTAACGAGGTGTAAATTGTACTACGCTAGTTAGTCACGTCCAATTATAAACAAAGGTTCATCACTTAGTCAATATTGACAAGACTTCCATCTAAACAATGGTGTATAAATCCAAGGACTCAGAAAACCATGCGCCAAACATTTATGAATTAAAATTATAGCATGTTGTTATTCGTAAGTTTGTCTATCGTGGTTTATTTTGTCCAATGTTTTGTTTAAAAAAAGTAATTGGCTAATTTAAGATGATTTAACTCCTAAGGTCTATATAACCATACTCACTATTTAATATGTGGATCAGTTTGTCAGCCCTAGTAGTGCTTGTATTTCGCATTTCAATATGGATCCTACACTCCAGTCCACTGAGGCGATAACACTCGATTACCTCACTCGGCTAATATTTAAGTACTCTAGGAGCGTATTTAAGAGTATGGATCACCTCAAATGCAGACATAATATATTGCCGATACGTTAACTGAAGAGTCAGAAAATGTCTATTTATAAAAATAGTAGCCGTGCACCCGATGGGATTAACAATCGGCAACATCTCATGAACCATCCGACTTCTCTCAAATGTTTGATTTTTTGGGCTACCTACTCTGCCCTTTCCCTCTTATTTGCTATTTTGTTAAGAAAGTAATAAGAATGTTGTAACTGCTATTCGATTTGTAACAGCAGTAACGACAGAAATATATTTACGGTGTCTAAAATTATATCAATATGTATTCTATTCCGGAGCTAGGTTAAAGTTCCAAAATTTACCAAGAAGCGAAGTTATGACACAAAGTACAAAAATTCAAGATGGCGACTATCTCTCTTCTCTTAAACAAGCAAAATTTGTACGGAGCAGAAATGAACGCGAGTTCGTAGAAGCGTCGTAAA
Organism: Medauroidea extradentata; assembly: GCA_003012365.1. NCBI lineage: Eukaryota > Metazoa > Arthropoda > Insecta > Phasmatodea > Phasmatidae > Medauroidea > Medauroidea extradentata. Next base: position 48,597 of record PNEQ01065760.1, on the reverse strand, counting down.
ATGCGTACTTATTAACTAACACGTATATAATATCTTAAAATACCGTTAAAAATATAAAGCAGGTATTTTGAGTGCCGCACGTGTTGTGTGAGATAGGCTGCTTTCTCTCCCTTCCCCTTCTATTGGTCCATATTAGTGTATAGGCTACATCTCTTCCCGTGATGAGTTGCGAACTGCAAGGTTGGCACTGCTGTATCTGTGACCCTGCCGCTTCTTATTGCAGTGCGAGACATTTTGATAACATATGACCGGAGCTGCCTGTGGGAGCGAGTTTTCTCTGAACATATGGCATTACAGACGTAAATAATAACTCGTAGTTTTACTGGCAAAGTTATTTTCCTATTGCATTTATTTACTACAACACGTGCAAATGCATTAAATAAAAATATATTAAATTATACGATCAGGGATATTAATTTTCGCGGAATTTAAATACGTAACCAATGTTGAAAGAAATATGTGTTCTTTAAAAATTCCGCATTTAATCCAAAGTATTTTTTATCCAAATCCGTTACGAAGTATTGCAATAGAAATAGGAATTCGTCTATTATAGACTGTTGACATCTTAACAGCTGTAAAATGTACAAAATTTGTCAGTTTTGTCAGTGTAGAAATTTTCGTGAATAAATTTAACATATAACTTTATTTTTAAGACTTATGTTTGAAATTGATCCATTTATATATTAGTACTTTTAACATTCATTCCCGTTTTAATGCCATGCTCCCGTTTCTACTTTTTTCACGATAGTTATTTGTTTAGCTTAAACGAGAGCAGATATGAAAAATTTTTGGCAGGTTGGTTTAAATGGTCTTCTCCATGTTGACAATTTTTTTAAAGATAGTAAATACTATGGCTATAGCTACTTATGTATTTAACGAAGTTTTTGTTAGTTGACTTATTAGGCAAAACTGTATGACTTCTTGTTTTGGTAAAATATTATCTATCACGACAAATGTCGTTACAAGCAACTCTGCCAATCAGATCTGTGATATCTGCTCTCGTTTAAGAGTGCGTGGCCTATATACTTCAGAGCTAAAAATATCAGTTAATAATTGTAGGTTTCTCGAAGCTAACTTGCAAATATCAAAAAACAACAATCCCAGACGATAGGTTTTGCCAACTTTCTGAGCAAAACTTTTTCACGAGTAACGTATTTCTAAAGAACAATCTCCGAAGCCAAAATATCGTACATTTAATATCAGTGCTAGAGATCACGCGTAACGAATGCATCATTCTGGGTTATTGTTTGCTCGTGAAGTTGGTAAATATAATTATCAAGGCTTGTGTTTTGCTGGTTTTCTATGTTGACTTTCAAAAAGTGTAAATCTCAATTGAAGTATTCAGTGCTTGTTATTTACCACGCCCACTTAAGTTTTCGCTCTTTAGTTTTGCAGTGGTTACGAAATTAATTTTTAACGCAAATTAATACGTATATCAAAAATTAATTCCTACGGTTTTAACACTTACATTTGATTGTTTGTATCTGAATTTTTCTGTTGCAATACATGAAACGTATTTTTAGATTTTCGCCCCTGAAATATCACATATTTTGTTGTCAAAATAAGCCAAAATAAAGCAAAATTATTGTAAATGTTTAAAATAAAAAGTAATAGCTCTGGCAAAATTGTATATCGTGTGATTGTACACAGTCCCAAATTTTTTCAAAGCATTTGGTTTAAAACATTTAAGTTACTTCCAATTGTTTGAAATAAATGAAAGATCGTGGTCTTTCAGTTCAAAAAATATCATCACTGTAAAGAAGGAAGCATGTTAGTCACAGACGCTACGATATAAGAACGTTGATTGTGTTTTCATAAACACAAGAGAGCACTAAGAGGCTAATATTCTCGGTCAAACGACGTCACAAAATGCACCGGGTCTCAGGTCGTTACCTCCTCACGAGCCATACTAACCGCTCCGTAGTCGCATTTACATTTACAACTGTTCCTCATCCCCTTCCTACCACCTTGGTGCCTGCTCGCACAGTGCGGCCATAGAGGCGAGCTTAGCATGCGAGCGACGTGCTCTCTCGCCTTTACAACCACCCTGCTCCTAACACCACCTTCGACCTTCCCAGACTGTTTATTTGCTCTAGTTACCCGGTGTAATTACAACAACACTCTACTTCACAGCTTCGCCAAATAAGATGACTTTTATTTAAGCTAGCAGACACTTTTTAAAAGACACCCATAGTCAGAGGCAGAACATTTTCTGGAGCACACTTATTCTTTTCATTGTCCAATAAAAATTATAGTGCGCAAAACGTTAATTTATGTTAAAAAAAGTAATTAACATAATTCAGCGCTAAAAGCATAAGTTTATATTTGCAATTTTCTCGAAGCCGTTTTGCGAATGTAAAAAAAAAAAAAAAAAAAGCAATCCTTGACAATAGTTCTTGCCAACGTTCTGAGAGATTGTGGTTTATCTCGGGAAAACTTGACTGTTTGCTGGATTTCAACACACGTTCAACTAATGAAAAGATTACTGGCTTTCACTTGTCCATAGAGCTATTACCCTATTTAACTAAGCTAATAATAATCCGGCTATTGTAATATTTAATTCTATTATTGGTCTGCAGACACCTATGTTGTGTCATACGTATTTTACCCAGTTATACACGTGGCAAGAAACTACAGTGTTTTCAAAGGTATGTTGGCACTAATATTTTTCACGATATACCATCATCTCTAGATCACGCTTAACAAAATATTAGAGCCACGATTTTATGGTGAAAAGATTTTTGCAACATTTGGTTTCGGTGCGTCATGTGCACTGCTGCAGCTCTGCTACATCGCCCGTAATTGGATAACTTTACTCTCACTTGCCTTGGCAAATTGCAGACGTAAGAAGTCACAATAATGTTTTTCTGATTGGTGCAGTCAAATGAGAAACATGTCTGAAAAAAGACACGCTGCCAATAACCATGAATAAAAGCTGCCGATGTGCACGAGAGACACTGAAACAAAGTGGGGCAAAAATCTTTTCGCGACAAAATCGTGGCCCTACAAATTATTCATTCTGGGTAAATGTTTGCACGTCAAGTTGGCCAATGCCATTATCTATGATTAGGGACCCCTGTTTTTCGCGAAAAGAATTTTGCATCAGTTTGTTTCAGTGACTTACGTGCACGCCTGCAAATCTGCTTCATGGTTAAGGGCAGCGTGTTTATGCGAAGAGCTGTCTTAAAATTAACTGAGCCAATTGCAATAACGTTCCAGCAACAACACACGTCAGTGATTTGCCGGTAGAACACCAAGGCTCGAGAGAATTAAAATATCCAATCACTGACCTCGAAGCAGAACTGCAGATGTGCACATAAGGCACCGGAACCAAAGTGGGACAAAATTCTTTTCGCGAAAATCAGGGGCCCCTATCTATAATTGTTGTTTTGTAGTTTTTGCCAAATTGTCTTTAAAAAATGTGTACATTTAAAATGTTGTTTTAGCGTTTAACTACCACACATTTAAAACTAAACCAACGTCTAAAAAAAGCTACTAAAAAGAATACAGTCGGTATACAACAGAAAATGAAAGTAAAGAAGTTAATCAAACTGATAAAAAGAAAACAAAGGTGGGTGAAAATAGCGACAATACGTAGAGACATGCAGGATCGCGGTAAAAGCTGAACGTTTGCTAGGCTACAACATACTGTGCATTGTTTTTCATCGGTATTGGCTATCGCTTATTTTAAGCAGTGTTTCTGTCTTCATCATGCCCAGTTAGAAATGTACAGCTCTGAGACAGAACGTTTGTGATTTGCCCTAAAACTTTTTCCATCCGTTACAGACAACAGAAGGTTGAATGTAGTACAATTTATAGAAAGCTATGTTTACTTTAAACATTTTCACGGTTTTCCAGTGTCTCTAACATCCCAGTATAAAACAACGAGGAAGGTTCAATCACAGCAAATGGAAAGAATGTAAACACAGATCATGCAGCTATTTCTGAATTGTTTAAATTTTACGACCGCTAACTTTGGATTCCTGTACTGTTTTATTTTCCCTTGTTTAGTCATTTCGTGTTGTGAGTTTAGGACGGCTTCTACCGCAACTTCGTGTGCCAGTGAGCAGATAATGTCTGCTTGAATATACATATGTGCTTGGATGCTAGCCTACAAGTCAATGAACCTGCGACTATTTCCAGTCTCCAGAGATTTATAATGATAAGTATTTACTTTTACTTTTTCCTGAGTTTATGCCGTATCAAATACGACACGACTTAAGTAATAGGCGTATTAAGTTTTTTTGTTTATATTTTCTAAATTCAGGAAAATTATTATTTTTTGCATTGTTATTAACTTGTTTAATTTATTTTACCGATACTGTTATTGAGTAATTTTAATTTATTAATGCTATTTCAGAAAGTTCACATTAATTTACAGCTATTCTTTCTTGTTACATTAGTTCGAGCCGACTCTAGTCTCACTACAGTGTTTTTTTTTTTTAAAGCAGGACTGTAGCTGCTGAGCTTTACATTCCTCCGTAGTTGTTCTGTCTTACCTCCGTCTTCATGCCACGTGTTGCTGCCGTTGCAGTGCGTGAATTCTGTGTTTCACAGTGTGATTTCGATGCAGTTTAGCGATTCTGATCACTTGATTGTTGCATGCTACTGTGCTTCAATGCGCACTTTGCCGATGTTGGTACTGTTGCTAGCTATTTTCGATGCTCGTTTGTTCAACGTTTCTGCAGCTTCTTCTGTTGAATTTCTTAACACTTTGCCGTCAACCACCGTATCGTCAATATGAGTGTGTTTGGTGTTCCTGCCTTTCTGGCAAATCTTGGCACTTGAGGTACCATAATTTACTGTATATAATGTAGCAACATTTATATTTTGACGTAGTTAAAAAACTGTAGTGCTACATATTTTTGAAATTTTTATTGTGGTTGTTTCGTCTGAATTTAATCAAGTGATTCACTTCGCCCTCGTCTGTGAGGATTCTTGATCCGGCCGATTCACGTCTTGGCGTATTCGCGTGATGGCCTATTCACGTCCTGAACTATTTACAAGCTGACCTGTAATCTCAACTACAGATATCCAGTCATTCTGGCCTATTTTGGGGCCTTTTCTTCGCCTTTTCGTCTTCTTTGTCTCGCCGCTGTAACTGGGAAATATGAAGACATCCCAGCGTGGTGTACTCTTGTACTGCGGGACTTTGATCAGATAAGCCGCAACTAAATTTGTATTGTATTTTAATCTATAAATTAACAGCTTTCACACTTCCTTTTTTTAAATGTTATATTTTGTACGTTTTTAATAATTAATTTAAATATAATAACAATTTAAAATGTTACTAGGCTTGATGGATACATTCAATTTGCTTTTAATTTCATTTTATTTATAACGTCATTGATTTGGACGATCGGTATTTATTTAGCCTATAGAATGGGCATTTATTGTTTCGATAATTTTATTGTGAATTTAAAAAAAATTACAATTGTATTATCAATTCACTATTTTCATTTAACAGTGCCTGCAAGATATGGGCTTTTATAATTTCAGTACATTACAGTACTAATGGACTTATTCATCGATGTTAATGATTTTTGGTGAATTTTATTTAAAAAGAAAATAATTTAATATAACAGTAAAAAATAAGTAATCATTTTGAGTAACCACAAATTTCACAGTTCTCATTTAATATATTTTCCTCTGGTGTACATGGTTGGTTATGGCGAGAGAGCCTATTTATGTTAATTATTTAAATAATTATTTTTCTTTGCCCGTTGCGTATGGTAGCCCAGCATTTATTTAATCGTTCATTGCTTCCACTTTATGTTTGTTTGTTTACAACAGCTTCCTTCGGTTTTTGTGTGTGTTAATGTACCACCTTCTGTTATATTCTATGTTTTTATTGGTGGGCATATTTGTGTTTATTTGCTAGGGACTGTTGTTTTTGCTTTACGATTAATGGCTCCATAAAAATAATTCACTAACGTACCATACGCACACGGCGCAAGTTTCAATGTAATATGGTTAGAGACACTGGAAAATTGCGGGAATAGTTGGCTGTTTGCTAGGCTCCAACATGCTGTATATAACACTGAATGTTTTGTATCAACATTGGCTATCGTTTGTTTGTAGTATTTTTTCTCTCTACAACAGGCCCAGTTATAACTACACAGCTTGGACACACAGCGAGTGTGATTTGTCCCAAAACTGTTCACACGTGTCACGGTTAATATACTACAGTTTATTGGAGACTATTTTAAACATTTTCGCGATTTTCCAGCGTCACTAAATATGGCCTTCTATCAGGTATTTAATAAGTAGGTATTGCGTGACTGGACTTATTTTATTGTCGTTCGTGTGTTCCTTGCTAACTGGACAGATAAGAGGTATGGTATAATGGAAAGTAACGTTTGTTATTCGTAGAGAAATGAATATATAACGACCTGCGTGTTACAGTCACTGTACTCGTGCACACACAAACTCCATCGACTTGCTCATTGTCTGTTGTTCTAGTGAGTAGCAGCTAACTGACTAATGGTCTGGACTTGAGTACATACAGGGCAGTAGAGTCTAACATGAAGATCATTGAACACACGACGTAACCCTATCCCTAGTTATTGGTCCGCACAAATGTGAACTGACTGAAATAATTAGCGATTTTTCACTACTTTTAACCAATTCAGCCACGAATAAATGTTACAATTCAAGGGGAGTCCTTACCTGCGTTTGAAATCCGTTGCAGCGAGATGCGAATATTCTTTTTTAACGAAACCATTTAAATCGCAAACTTCAAGCTGTGTCGCTATAGTTTTAAAATGCTACTTGTTTGTTATAAACTTCATTTTCAGGCCTCTCAAAATGGCCATAAACGGCTTTTACAGGCTGCTGTAGCTGGGAAAGTAACAACAGGATTCGAAAAACACAACTATAGAAGCAAGTCTTAGACTTTGAAATTTGCTCGCCACAAATAAAATAATTCGGTCACCGATTGAATACCCTTAGTAAAAAGGATAATAGTACAGCGCTGCCATAGCCATCTTTAGTAGAAGGCAGCGGCCTTAGATCTGGCAACACTGCCAGGAAGGGTTATTTTAACACTTATTTTGCCTCGCGAACGGCAGTGGCTTCCCCTGATTCGCCGGTATGTAGGGCACAATGACGAATCAGGTACAGCCATGACCTTTGGAGCGCTAAAAGAAGTGTTAAAATGACCCTTGTGTGCAGGGTTACCAGATATAAGGCCGCGGCCTTCTAATAAAGATGGCCATGGCACTGCACGCCATCTGAGTGGCTTCCACGGAGAGGCGATAATACATTACACACGTGGATGAGTGGAATTCTTACCGCTCCTGTCTCACACACACACAGTCTACAGGCCGTTCGCGATAAAGTGAGCACTGCATAAGGTTTTCTGTCAGCTGTTTTACAGCCATCTTGACTATTTGTAATACGAAAACTTCCATGTAGCTAAAAACCAGTGTAAATGTTCCAACACTCTCAAAAGTTAACATATATTGGCCCAATAAAACATATTTTAAATAATCACATGTTCTTCTGAGTGCTTAATTTATAGTGAACAGCCTATATCTAGGCAGGCCCCTTAAGGCAATGCTCTTTAGTTTCTGTTGTTTTGTGATAATTATTTTTTTTTACTTAATCGAGAGCAGATATATACAAAATCTGTCTGGCAGATTTGTTTAAAATGGGTTTTACCACGATAGCTATTTTATCGAAGCGATAAATTATACAGTTTCGACAAAACGTCAATTAACACAATTTGGTTGATTACATAATTAGTTAAAACCATAGTATTTACTGACTTAAAAAATCAGCCAACAAGAAAACACGATTTTAAACAAAACTGGCAGACAGATTTTTTTTATATTTACTCTCGTTTAGGCGTAAAATATTAATTTCGCTAATAAAGGAGGAACCAGGAAACGGTGGTTCACTGAAAATTTTAAATGTCTTAATTGTTTTCATTTATACAATATATGGTTTGTTTTGTAGGCATATGTTGTTTCTCTATATTTACTGTAACGAAATTTTTTTAGCTTTTATAGTTTTTGTTTTATACCATATTAGAATCAAAAATTGCAAAAAAAAAATGGCTTTATGCGTTAAAAGAAAACAACCTTACTTACCGAAATGAACAAATTCACACTGAAGAACAGTGCCGTGGACTATGACTCTACATGTTTACAAACTGCATTGACTTTCTTTTGTATTTAAAGCAGTAATGAATTTAATATAAAAAGTACCTAAAAATATTTTACAAACACAACAAAACTAATCAACGGGGTTTTTGTACATGCCATGTCATAGTCCATGGCACTGTTCTTCAGTGTGAATTTTTTACATTTCGGTAAGTAAGTTGGTTTGTTCTGTTCTGCGTAAAACAATTTTTTGCACATTTTTACTTTAATGTGGTATAATACAAAAACTATGAAAGCTTAAAAAATTTCGTTACAGTAAAAAAAATAGTCACAATATATGCTTACAAAGCAAACCATATCTCGTACACATAAAAACTTTTTTAAAACAATTAAATTTTTCAATGAACCGTCCTTTAACCACTACAATTGCGAAATACTTTGGTGTGTGGATTATCCGTAACAGTGTCTAGAGTTGGTAAAAAATCGTGAGAATGTTTTCTGCCAGCGTATTATCCAATCAAATGTAGCATTCTGTGGTAGAGATTTGAAAAATTCGCGTTTTCTTTTGGGGACAAGCTAGACTTCCAACAACCGTAAGTTTGTGTCACTTTCGCAATTGTTCTTTGACTTATTTGACATCTCCTGGAAGTTTCTGAGCCAGTAATAGCAGTGTAACTAATACACACATATATCACTTTAACAACAAGCAGCTAACGAGCATCTGCTGTCTGCTTCAGTTCTCGTATATTCTTGCAGGCTAACCTACAGGGCAGTGAACCCGCGAATTTTTCCCGTCTATAATTATTGGACAACAGTTATGTGGCACCGTCTGGCTGTTTGCAGACCAATCACATACGTTTAGTCATAGCGCACCATAATTATCATTGGTCCAGTCAAATAGTGACTCGCCAGTAACGATACACAAACGTCGTAAATGAATACGCTACGTTGAAACCTAGCAAACCGTCAACTTTTCCCGCTACTTGTTGCCATCCGTAACAATGCCACTTCTTACAACCGATAGGCTAAAAACAATGTGCCACGTTCCCAGTCGTATACGTATCAACCAATTGTGTGCTTCACTTGTTTAGTATTTTCCAAGAATACGGTGGATTACCGATGAGTAGAGATGATGGTATATCGCGGGAAAACTTGACTGTTAGCTAGACTTCAATACATGTTCAACCTACCAGAAGATTACTGGCTCTAGCTTGTACGTGGAGCTGTTACCCTATTTGACTTAGCCAATAAGAATCCAACTATTGTAATATTTGATGGGTGTTATTGGTCTACAGACAGATACATTGTGTCAGAAGTATATTAGCGAATCATACATGTTGCAGGAATCTACAGTGTTTTCAAGGGTATGTTGGCACAAAACATTTTCGCGATATACCATCATCTCTACCGATGAGGAAGTCTTACTTTAAGGGAGAGTGTTAGGCAATTTTATTGTATTTTCAGTTTTTGAACCATAACATTTATTTATAAAAATTATATTATCAAAAATACATCTTCAAAAAAGTATAGAAATTTATTCCTGGTAAACTGTTTGCCATAAATAATTATGGAATCTCTAATTTATTTGCTACGCAGAATCATTGCAAGAGACCCATAGGTCAACTTTCAAGAATTCTCTTGCAATGATTCTGTGTGACGAATTAATAAAAGACTCCATTATTATTTATGTCAAGCAACTTAATAAGAATTTAACCTATGCTATGTCAAAGAGAAGATTTAGATAATACAATTTGAATAAATGTTACGGGTCAAAAACTTAAAATACAATAAAATTTTCTAACACTCCCTCTTAAACACTGACAATAATTCACAGCTGTTCGCGTACTGTGTCGGTGACAGGTTTCTTTCTCGTACAGTATCATGGATACAATGACTTAGACGACTGAAAAATTCGCATGTTTACTGATCTGGCTAGCCTACAAGGATATCTATGAAATGTGGCAGATCGCAGTTGTTCATTTGCTGCTCACCGCACTGTCAGGTCCGCATTTAGTAACTTCTTTGTTATTCCCTCAGCGCTTTCCAGAAGGTGTTAAAAGCCAATTACTAAAGTGACACGAAAATATAATTTCATAAATTCTATCTTGTGTCCGAAAGTAAACGAGACATTTTTTCAGGTTCCCAGCAAAGGACTAGACTGTTACGCTGCTCTTTTGTTACATGACCAAACTAAACGCTGACATATTGCAGGCCAAAGTGAACTGTGTACTTTGGCAGTGGTAGGTGAATTATTTTTTCAGCAGAAAATGTTGGTATAAGACATTGCATGTTATGGGCTGCAATATGGCGCCGTTCAATTCGGTCACACATATAGATAGGCCGTCAGCTTTGGTCTTGCAACCCTTGGACTGAATAAGCTTTGTTTGCAGTGTTGCCACACATAAGCACGTGGTTTTCTGGTATACAGAAGGCTACAGCGGTTTTCGAAAACTCACCCGCTGTAGTAGGGTAAGTAGGTTATCTCAGTCATGTGACCAACTTTCGTCGATTACTAAAATAACTCGAAGAAAGCCTGTAATCATTTTCAGGGTAAGTGAGAAGTTGTTCAAGACACCGTCAGTTGATATTTTGAACACAGGTAAATATCACTCGGGTTGAATTTCGAACTTGAAATATTGACTGACCTATCCTACCTTCGTGAAATGTCATCAGCACCTTGTACAATGCACAGTCGTGTTCAGCGCTTGTTGGGAGGAAAACCAGCGTCATGTTGTGATGACTGGAGGGGTGTGACTGGGGAAGTAGGGGAAGGTGGTGGCAAATGGCAGGGGAGGGGGTGTTGTAAAATGGTGAGAGGGGAAATAGCGGGAGAGATGTCTGGCGAGAGCGCCGATTTAATTACAATAGCGAGGCGCGGCGCGTCGTGTTGCTCTGTGATTGCCTCCATGTCGTACTTCATAATTACTTGGTTGAGCCACGCCATAAATTTGCCACCCCCCCCCCTACTTCTGCATCTCTCGCAGTTGCGCAAAAACCTCCCCCGCCCCCTCGACACCCCCTAACGTAGATGTTGGAGAGATTTATGCCCGCGGTGAAGCTGCAGCGTCAGAGAGGAAGTACGCCGGGGTTCACACACGTGACCGCAGATTTGTGACTTCCGTCTGCCCGCCTCGTGTCTGCTACCTGTGACGTCAGCACTGCTCGAGCCGACTTTCAAGAGCCGCTTCCGAAAACCTTACTCGATATAACCGATAAAGTTGACATTAGCTTCTCTAAAATCGTTCAACAACCTTGTGTGAGTACAGTCTACCTTTGTTCAAAATCTCTGAACATTCAACTCGATCACTTCATTGGATCTAATCAAATCCACTCGAGCAGGGTAGACAAGTCACCAGCAGATAAAACACAGGAAAGAGCGCGTGAAATGTAAACAATCACACGCTTCGTTGTGTGTACTCAAAAGAACACTTTTTTTTCGACAGTTAACTCTAGCATGTTTGTGAAGTACCATAGCTAGAGGTACTTCAATTTCGCGGATTCATATGGCAGTAGCCTAGATTGCTCAGTCCTGTACACGCTCTGGACACAGTCGATTATTCATTGGCTTACAACATTACAAGCGATAGCTCTATGAACCATTTCCTTATTTACTACTGGCTTGCAGTAGTCAAATGCGTTTCGTGACAGCCGCCAGCTAATCACACACGTGATTATGAAGTATATAATTTGGCGTTCAACCTGACCTGGAATGTATTTGCGAAATTGGCGTACCTCTAACCATATCCGTCTTTAGTAGAAGGCCATGGCCTTAAATCTGGCAACCCTGCCAGGAAGTGTCATTTTAACAATTCTTGTCTCATCGACGGCAGTGTCTTCCCCTGATCCGTCAATATGTAGGGCACAATAACGAATCAGGCAAAGCCAATGCCAATGGAGAGCAATCAGAAGTGTTAAAATGACCCTTCCAGACAGGGTTGCCAGATCTAAGACCGCGGCCTTCTACTAAAGACGGCTACAGCAATACGCAACATCTTGTACGCTGTTTTAATGACATACATGTACGTATGTTGTACCAGTACAAAAGAATATTCTGTAATAACCGAAATGGTCTACGGAGGTTCAAATTCACAGCTTCTGCAGATTTCGTCAAATTTTTAAATACGCCGCCAAAATAAAACTCTTTAATCCTTCGTATGCTCGGAAATAAAAGTTAAAAATTCAATGACAGAGCAAATTTGATCACGTGATCAACACTACCGAGTAGATTATATCTACTACGTTTTCGCAAGCTCTCGTGATGACCGTCGAGTTGTGAACAGAGTTTCGGCAGAACATCTTCAGTCACATTGCCCACGACAATGAACGTGTTAAACGTGACAGAAACTTATGACGGGCACTGTTTGTCGTCTGTTGTTACCGCCCAGTTCATCCAACACATTGTCAGTGATTGATTGAGATGGTAGAAAATAGCGGAATTTTTTTCTGTCTGCACACCCTTGAAAACGCTGCACCATATACGATTAGTTCAACTATTCCTGGTACGACTTAGTTTACTACAGATCAGGAGCCGCGGTGGCCGAATGGTCAGACTATTCGCCTCCCACCAAGGCAATCCGGGTTCGATTCCTGGCAGGGTCGCTTCCCGGATTTCTGCATGTGGGAATCGTGCGGGTTTTCTCGGGGGATCTCCCATTTCCCCCGTCCTCTAAACCGTTTATACTACATAGTCACCTCATGTCACCCCTCGCCAGCTCTAAAGACCTCACGGATGTTGACCGCTGACCAAAATCTCTCACTCACTTACTACAGACCAATCACAGATATTTACTGGTCCAGTAGCATATTTCATAATGGCTCAATCAAATGGGGAATGAACTCACGTAGACATGACATTCTAAGCAAACTTTCTGACAAACTAGGCGTATGTTGAAACGTAACAAGGAGTTAAATATTTCCCGCAGTCAATCGTCATCGCTATAATTTGTGGAAGGACTTACGGACCAATATATTTCTTAAAAATATATATGCCCTAACTTGTTCCAATAACTTACATGTACATCAGTAAATATGCTTAATGCTTATTGGCAGCGTGTCTTAACGTACAGGAGACTCTCAGTCTATTGCACCAATCAGCATAAGCTTACTACAACACATGTTCTGTTATTAGCGGGTGCATCCCAATGATGCTGAGATTTGAAAACATAAAAATCACTGACTGTGGAGTAGAGTTGCAAACGTGAACATTGTGCATCGGAACAAACCGATACAAATATGTTTCGTGAATTGCCGGACCCTGATCGCTATTAGAAGAACACTTGTTGCAAGTACAGCGCACTGCAAAATAATAGAAAATTGCAGCAGTTTATTTCATAAATAAGGGACTTGGGTTTATTCATATCCTGCGCGTGTGCTTAGCAATAGCCGTAATAAAACTTGTCACGTGTGCATATTCAGTCAAGGCCTCAACAGCTCTGGGTGGATGTTTTTTACGTGTTTGATACCTAGAAGTGACGAGCGGTAAAGGCGAAACGGCACGCACATTACGCCTCACTTTAGTCTCTAGGCGTAGGTCACAGATAAGGACGAGAATTTTTGGTGAAATGATTTTTGCCCCACTTTGTTTCATTGTCTTACTTGCACGCCTGAGGCTCAACTTCATAGTTATGGTTGAGTGTTTTTGTGCAGATTCGTTATTAATTTGACTGTGCCGATCAGTACACGGATAACTGCCACACATCACGTATGTGATTTGCGGGTTTAACCTCCAGACGTTGTGTGTTACGGCATCCAATCACTGACAACAAAGCAGAGATGCAGGTGCGCACGTAAGACATTGAAATAAAGTGCTACAAAAATCTTTTCGCGAAATTGCTTCTCTCTAGTCACAGAACTAGCGTGCTGTATTGTCGCCGATAATTCGCCTCTAAGAGATAGTCAGTGCTGACAGTTATGACATCGTATTAGAGACAAAGTTGTAGTGTATATAGCCTTATCGCCAAGCTTACGATGTAAAGAGTCTACACCAAATTACATACCACGATAATTCTCTAGATTATACTTAATGCGAATTTAGTTGAAACTTTGTATTGTATGCAGGTGTTTAGAAACAGCATTCTTATGCAAAACATCTCGTCACACGTGACCCGACAAACTTACTTTACTCGAGCTGGTTTCTTAAAAAAAAAATACCTGTGTTTTTCAGCGCTGGATGTAATCTTCTAGGAGCTTTAAGCCATTGAGTGTCAGTAACCCGCAGTCTCTGTTGTCCATACTTTCGTACCAACTCAGGGGCCGCGGTAATCTATTGTATACCGGGTACACAGATATTCTTGAATGTTGGCTAACAGGTCAGTGAACTCTGAGAATTTTTCCCGTCTCTAATACTTCCACTACACTGCAACACGATATACCTTTGCACGACGGTTATTTGGAGTGGGTAAATAATTTTTCAAACATAACTGTAAGAGGCAGTAAAATATTGCGAATTTAATGAACTGCAGACCAGACTTAATTATCGAATGCGTGACTTATTATGTCACAGCCCTGATTTTACTGTTGGCCATCACGTCAGTGAGCGTTCAGGCTCATTGAGCACGGTAAAATAGCGAGTTTGAATTTTTATGTTTTGAAAACACTTTAATGTACATATTAAATTTGCTTACACCATTTAAATAACCTGCCCTAGTTAGCTGATACTGAGAAACAATCAAAGTGAGTAGAAATATAGCTGTTCTAGTTCAGCAGAGCAACATCTACAAACGTCCAGATAATATAAATGGTGAATGTTAAGAACAGCTACTCATCGTACAACGGCTAAACTAATGATTTCGGAGGTATAGGTAATTGAAGAATTATGTATGTATAGTGGTTAGAAGTAGTCCTATATAAATAAAAGTTTTTGTTAGGTTACTTTACGGTAGGTTTAACAACCTAAGTTACATAACGAAACATTTATTTTACGTGGGACTATTTATAACCATGATATAAACATTTTTCATTATTCAATTATACCTCTAACATTAATATTTTTGGCTTGTACACGATATATACTTTTCTTAAGACTTACTTTAGGAATATACTAGAGTTTAGTTTATCTTCACGCCAGAACAGGAATTATCATTGCAACACCACACGTTCCCAGTTGATCCAGTGTTGTCATGTGTGTGGCGCACAATAATATATAAAACAGTAATCTTAATATATAAAATGAAGTTTCCTGACTGACACACACTCACTCCATCATCAACGCACAGCCCGAACCGCTGGACCTAGAACCATGAACTTTTGAGAGAAGCTTCTCCTTGGCCCGTAGGCACCCACTAAAAATGGATTGTTTTAAATTCGGTAATTAAGGGGGTGAAAAGGGATTAAATGTGTTTTCAAAGAATCCCTGATATCTCATTAACCGGGAAAGCTATCATAAATTTTTTAACTTCATAATATTGCTCAAATAAATGGATATTTGCGAATTTTTCGATTTTTCGAAATTCAAAAGTTAAGGGGTGAAAAGCCGTAAAATGTGTTTTTCATAAATCCGTGATTTCTCCTGAAACATTTCAGATAGTGAGATGATTTTTTTCTTTAAAATTATGCTTAAGTAATTATCTAAAAAGATTTTTTAGAATTTTTCGGGATTCGTCCTTGAAAGCTCTTAAAAAAATTAATCGGGTTTTTAATTAGTCCCACTTATTTCCTAAACCAGTGGAATTATTGAAATGTGTTATTATTCAAAATAAATTTTACGTAAGTATAAAAAAAAATATTTCAGGATTTTTCGAAATTCGTCCTTGCAAGCTTTTTAAAAATATATAACGTATTTTCAAATAATCATCTGGACCGCTTATACCCTTTGATATATCGATATGATTTTTTGACAAGGATGAAGCTTATGTAAATATCTACAAATAAAATTCAGGATGTTACAAAATTCGAAAATTAAGGACGTGAAAAGCAGTAAAATGTTAGTCTCCCGAAAAAAGAGAATGATCATGGAGAAATAATTCATCAGTTGTTTCTTTTTGCCGACCTACTCATAAATAAAATCTCTTTGGACTGTAGCCTATGTATACGATAGAATTATCACGGCCTACATTTAAGCATTCACTCAGGTATTGTATAAAGTTTGTGGTGTGGGAGGGGTGGGGTTACGGGCTCGTATCCCGTGTAAGACTTCGCGATGGGAATTACTATGCAACATACGAACATATTGCGCGCGCTCTTTACACTGAGCTAAGACAATTTATAGTTCACTGTTATTGAGTATGCTAGCTGTTAAATGCCTTCATTACATATTTTATCCAGAGTTACTGTTTACATTAGCTACATAATTTCACGCGGGCAAAGCCGCAGCCGGCCAGCTAGTAGCTTCATATATATGTGTTTTCTCGACGACGACGCCTGTACTATAGAACAAGCAAACACCCCTCCCTGTCTCTACCTACATTGGCACCAGCTGTTCTGCAGCTATAGCGGCCATCTTGTACGAGCCATGTACCTCGCTCCGCGGTCTGTCCTGCCACCTTTATGGTCTCTGATGTCCACCTCCTCCCCTGCCCTATACCCTGAACACTACTGTCTGCTCGGGAATATCCTGGTGCCAGCTGCTGTGTGGGTCCTGGTTCCCACAGCCTCGCACATTGAACCCTTCTTCAACCACTGCGTCTCTTATACATAGCCCGCTATAAGGTTGTTTACGTCGGACAAAATAATATGTTTATATTGTCAAGACATTGTACAGAAATAATGTTAACTCTTGTTGTTTACTCATAACTGTACGCCCAAGTCACAACTGCATGCAAAAAGTGAAAACCAATTTAATTACTTAAGTGAAACATACTGTGGAATATCATACCATGGGATATGTACATTAAAAAACATCTTAGCGAACTATTTGTGCATTTTCAAATAATCATGCATTTGTACGCATTTGTGATACATTTTAAATTCAGAACTTTACGTAATGGGTTTGTAAATGTTTTATTGATGTTGGCTTGAGGTGTACACACATTCAATGTTCTCACAGAATTGTATGAGCTGTCCAGTATTCATTTATATTCTACTACGTTATACTGGCTCACACAAACTGTGGACTTATTACTGAGCCGATAACCACCAATCAGCATTATTCAGGGAACAGCGTTGTATGCACTGGTTTCAACTTCTGCCCTTCCACAGTGCTGAAAGTGGATTTAATATTTTTAAAAATGTAGAACGATTTTCAGTATATTCGGTAAAAGTGTTAAACTCATTGGTCATGTCTTAAATTGCTGAGGTAAAGTGATGCAAACATTAAACATGTTGGTAATCCTCTGTTATTGTACACTGTAAAAATTTTGTTGTACTTTTACAAAGGAAAGCCTTGGAAACCCAGTTGCGTCTAATAAAATACAAGGTATATGTTTGTAAAATTACGAGGACTAGCCTTGTAGCTGTACTTTCAATAAGGAAAAAAAAATATTTGAATGGTAGTTGTACTTCATAAATAAAACTGAACTTATTTATCAAATAACTTTTGAATAAAAGACGTAAACGTGAGATTATTTTGAAAAATAAAAAAAAAATCTCGAGAGGTGCTAGGTTTTGAACCACTCTCCCCACGCTTATAATTTTCGAATCTTACCACTTTTTTTTACACAAAAAATGTTTGGTGCAGTGGCGAGGCGGTATCTTCCGCGTCATCACTGCGCCGAACACTCCCCCCAATTAATGTGACTTATTTAAGCAACCCAGAGTAAATGTAAAGAGACACTTGTAGAGAGACAATTTTTGAGACAAATTGAACAAGCACAAATTTTACACCCAGCCAGACCTGGGAATCAAACCCAGAGCCCCTCGTATCTAAGTCGGTCGCTCAACCAACTAAGCTACGGGGGGTCGGCCCCACTACACCACTGTGACATATGCATCGTTTAGTTTTTATTTTTTGTATACAGTCAATGTACAGTTCAGTAATAATTCTTTCTTTTAAAGCACGCAATTAACATAACATTCACTTTATTCCAGAAAAATACTTTCCAGAGGTTGTGATCTTTGCGTAAGTAATTTCCGGAGAACTTAACGATTTTTGTAAGCTACATATTTTTTTTCTAAGTTTTTTGCAACAAAAATCCTTCTTATATTATACAATAATAATTTTACAAGGAAAATTTTTCACACTTACAAAAGTTTGTACAACTACGAAGAAGTGCCTTGTCATATTTTACAAAATAATTTACAGTACAGTAACTGTCGGTATAGGTACAAAGAATTCCTTTGTAGTATTGCAAAGTTTACCATTGTAACTTCATAAACTAATGATTTTACAAAGAATATCTTCGTACTTTTACAAGGATTTGTAAAAGTACACAGAATATCCTTGTAAATTATACAAAAAATTTTTAGAGTGTAGTGTAGACCATGATTGACGATTTATTATTATTATTATTATTATATCTGTGTGGTACTAAGAAAATGCACCACTTTAGTATTTATATATAACAAAACGATAATGGATTGTATAAAACAGCACCTTAAAAGCCTATATTTGCTTAAAATCGCAGCATATATTGCAGCGTGTGTAGCTAACTTTGCTAAGCAAATTTACATCACGCTATATCCAACATAATTATAAAAGAAATGTTCAACAAGTCTGAGTTAGCACAGGTAATTTACTGCCGTGAGTAATACGCCAGTCATTAACTACCAATACTACATTAGCTGTACTAAGAGAAAAATGTAGAAATTTATTTCACCAATAGCTGAAAGTCTTAACTGTTGAGTAAAAGTTTGTTATGGCTTCACAAATAAATAACCCAGTTCTCACTCATAAGTCGTTTAATATTCCTGTGTGTGTGTGTGTGTGTGTAATAACATCAACTGCCTTATATAAAAATAAATGTTTGCTGGTTCATCTTCTACGCGTTTCAATACCATTCATCCGATTATTAAGGATCCTTGTTTTTCTCGAAAATAATTTTTCCTCACTTTGGCTCCGTGCCTTGCGTGCACATCTGCAGTTCTGCTTCGTGGTCAGCGATTGGAACTGTCACGAGCCTTGACACTCTACCGGCAAATCACAGACGTGTGGTGTTGCAGGAAAGTATTTGTAATTGGCTCCGTCACACAGACACGCTGCCAATAACCATGAAGCAAAATTGCAGATGTGCAGGCAGTGAAACAAACTGGGGCAAAATTATTTTCGCGAAAACACAGGGTCCCTACCGATTGTGAAGTAACTTCGATAAGTTGCGCGAGCGTCCGCGACGGTTTGAAAAAAAAAAAAATAAAACTTTTAGATACAGTGGCAAGACGGGGTAGAGGGGCGGAAGCACCCAAAAAATTTAATGGGCAGTTAAATGCATGCAAAGACAGCTAGTTTAGCACAAAGTAAGATTTACGTGTCCATGTTAATTACACACACTACAAGACATCCTCCACATTTCGCTACATTTGGACATGTTGAATATGGGAAACAGTAAACATTTGGTTCCGTACAACTACTGTAAGGTGATTTATCTATTTACTTTTATTTTTTTACTGGGCTTTACTTCTCGTCGACAGCGAGGTCACCAGAGATGGTTGCATACAACTTTCCACAAGGACAGGAACAGAGAGGAGTAGGCCATGGTCCATGTTAGGGAACCATCCCAGCATTAGCCTACAGCGATTTCGGGAAATCATGGAAGTAGATAGGAATAGGTCATTCTGGAAAGTCGGGTCAGGGTTCGGATACTCAGATCCAACTGCCATATTAGATAATGTTATCGCCGTCATATTGAATTATGTCAGCCGCCAAATTGGACTGACCTTTACCTTTGACCTTGACAGCCATTTTTCACACGTGGATGTAAAAAAATTGCAGAAGTGATGTGAAAAACGGTATTGCCATCAAGGTCAATACAAGGTGGTGGCGATGACGTAATCTAAGACGGTGGCGATAACACAAACCAATATGGCAGCTAGCTCCAAGGATACGAACCCAGGACTATGTGTTCCAGAATGTCCTATTTCTATCTACTCACAGGAAACTGAAATTAGGATAACCGGAATCAGGGAATTGAATCCGACACCTCTTCCGAATATGTAAGTTGGCGAATGTCTTATTGCTAGCGATCCTGTTCTTTCCGCGAAAATAATTTTGCCTCACTTTGTTTCCGTGCCTTACGTGCACATCTGCAGTTTTGCTTCGTGGTCAGTGATTGGATATTTTAACTGTCACAAGCCTTGGTATTCTACCGACAAATCACAGACGTGTGTTGTTGCAGGAAAGTTTTTGTAATTGGCTCAGTCAAATGATATGCTGCTCTTCACATAGACACGCTGCCAATAACCATGAAGCAGAATCGCAGTTTTGCACGTAAGGCACTGAAACAGAAACAAACTGGGGGACAATTATTTTCGCGAAAAAATAGGATGCCTACTTATTGCTACCAGACAAAAAATAAAACGCAGTAAAATACCTCCGCAATACAGAAGTGTTCCAATCCTGAGTTGCAGTCTTATTAACACACGAGTTTTCAACATAATCTGCCAGCCTCCGTAGACACGTAGGCGCCAGTCTACGGTGCGAGAGGTCCCGGTTTCAAAACACAGCTCAGGCAGGAATGTTGTGTTGTCCCTTCATCGCACTTCACCACCATCGGCTCTTAAGGGGGAGTGTTTGACAATTTTATTGCATTTTCAGTTTTTGAGTCCTAACAATTATTCAAATAGTATTATCAAAATTTTCTCTTCGAAAAAGCATAGAATATAATCTTGGTAAACTGCTTGACATAAATAATAATGGAATCTTTCATTGGTTTGTCATGCAAATTCATTACAAGGGAATTATACGTTAACTTTCAAGAATTCTCTTGCAATGATTCTGCACGACAACTTAATAAAAAATTTCATTGATATTTATGTCAAGAAGTTTATCAAGAATATATCCTATGCTTTATCGAAGATAAAATGTTGATAATACAACAAGAATAAATGTTATGACTCAAAAACAGAAAATACTATGAAATTGTCTAACACTCCCTTTAAGACCTCGCTGTTAAAGGGCCTTAAAACCTTCACATTAAACATTATCTTTTCCTCTCTCGCTGTTTCGAAAGGGTTCATGTTCTGTAACTATGGAAATATTTAACTCTCTACCACTCGAACACAAGGGACCATGTTTAATAAATACAATTATGTATACAACTAAAATTAAAATTACTCTGTATACTCATACCATCATTGTAGATTAGTTTCTGACATTTTTATTCCACCACTTTCTGATCACTAAAGTCACTATATATTGAGTAGACTATATGGTATTATTGCATTTGTACATATATTTGTTTGTGTATGTATATATATATATATATATACATATATATATATATATATATATATATATATATATATATATATATATATATATAGAGAGAGAGAGAGAGAGAGAGAGAGAGAGAGTATTGTACAATCAAACATTGATGTGTCCTGATGTAGCGTGTATGAAGGTATGTTCCTTTTTTAAATCACTTTATTGTGTAGAAATATTCCTGTGTAAATGTTAAGTATTGTTGCTTATTATTGTTGGTGTTTTTGTAACTATTGTGAATTTGTGATCGACATGACCAATGCTCAATTGAATAAGGCATCCAAGTCACAAACGTGAAGAACAGACAACAACAAGCTCCTAAATTATAATACAAAGGTATGGGCATTTGAAAATAAGTATGTGTATATGTGTCTATATATATATATATATATATATATATATATATATATATATATATATACATACATATACATACTTGCATATATACAGATTAACACAATAACAAAAATGTTTTAGTAACACAGTTTTTCATGTTCTGCTTCGTCTAGCGGGGGATGGTCTCCAACTGCATAACACGTGTGACAGTTAGTCTTCTGTACTGTCAGCTGCTCCGTGTCTGTGTACATGTGTGTCGGAGACACAAAAGGCTTGCTGGGAGGGTGTGGACGGCCTGAAGTATATGCCTCCCCCGGTGTCGAGGAGACCGGTGATTAGGGTGGATTGCATTACACCACCTTCCTCCCTCTCACCCCTTTTGTACCCTGGCACTCTCTCGCCCTGCCCATTTCCTGATTGCAACCCCCTGCCGGCCACTAGCACGTCTTGTTCGCCCCCAGCGGTCACTGGCCAACCAGGAGCGTCGCTTCTCGTAGACACACTGAGGACGATGTCCTGCTGTGGACGACAGTGCTTGTACTCTCGTCTACATTCTCGGCTATAGTTATCTGAACTAATAAATTAATGTGAACGTTTACATAGATGCCCTGGAAAATAGCGAAAATATTTAGTCAATACAGAATATGTGTGTATACACTAGAAAATCGCAAAAATATTTAGTCACTACAGTATGTTATATATATATGTTTATTTAGATACACTGTAAAATCATGAACACGTTTTTTAAATCGGCATAATCGTTTTCCAGAAATCAACATTTTTAAGTTTCCTTACTTGATATTTCAACGTATTTTATAGAAACTTACAGCTAATTACTGACTTACACAAATTGTTAACGAAAATATTATCGTATCATTAGAGATGATGAATCGCGGGAAAACCTGGCGTTCTGGATTTCAACACACGACAACTGGAGACGTGCAGTATGCCCCTGACACGGTAGGCCGCCCGCGACTCTCTACTAGGCAACCCGCACAGCAACGTGCCTAGCATAGTATTGTGATACGAACTCCGGCCAACCCAGTGCCTGCTTCAACAAATATACACTGTCTTATCATTTTAGTTTCTTTATTATAGTATAGAAGAGATGATGGTTTATTGCGGGAAAACTTGACTTTTTTCTTGATTTCAACGCACGTCCAGCTTATCAGAAGATTACTGGCTTTAGCTTTGTACGCAGAGATGTTATAGGCCGTTCACGATAAGGTGAGCACTCCATAAAATTTTCTTTTGGCCGATCTACAGTTATCTTCACTATTTTTAATATGAAAACTTATCTGTAACTAGAAGCCAGTGAAAACGTTTCAACATCTAATGGCCCAATAAAACATATTTTTAACTAATTACAAGTTTTACTGAGTGCTCAGTTTGTAGTGAGCAACCTATACGCTATTTGACAGAGCCAATAACAATCCCGCTGCTATTGTAATATTTGATGCCTGTTATTTGTCTGCAGATACCTACGTGGTGTCAGACTTATATCAGCCTATCATATATGTAGCACGAAACTACGGTATTTTCAAGGGTATTTGGCACAGAACATTTTCGCGATATACCATCATCTCTCTCTCTCTCTCTCTCTATATATATATATATATATATATATATATATATATATATATATATATATTCAAACATTAGGGTTTTTAAATTCCGTAAGTACATATTACTTTATTAGTTTCGCGCCCATTTCTTCGGTGTCTTGAACACCGTGCACTCAGTAGTGGTTTTGGTTTGTCTTTTCTGTTCAAATTTTTTCCGCACCAAATTGCGACTTTCAACTTTTAACTGCCGCTTTACCTTCCCGAGAGCTAAGTAATTGAGGAGTCGACCGAGAAGATACCAGGTGAATGTTTGGTTTGCGTTAGGGACTGGGAAATTTCGCGAATTCAATTACCTGTAGGCTAGAATCCATTGTACTATGCATACTCAAGCCTCGTCTATTCGGTCGTGGCACAGAATATTTAGGAATACAGAAGTGAAATAGCTGGTAGTTCGGCGAACTCAGTCACACACGCCAGCAAAATGGCGTTCCTGGCCAGCAATATGGCGGAAATACCTACCGCCAATGAGCGTAAGGCGGCTGCCCTGCTAGCCGGCAGCCAGGCCAATAGGAAACCTGCCGTAACATGCAGGAGCCAAATATACACGGGGCAGGTATCAACAGATTCGGGCAGCCAATAAGCGGTGGAGTTCGCAATTATCAAACGAGCCGCCACGTCATTTCACGTCTGTATTACTATTTAGTCCGTGGTCGTGGTCTGCTGTTACACTGAGTAGCAGCAAGAGGACAAATAGTCGGGGCTTGAGTAGGCACATTAGAATGGATTCTAGCCTACAGGTAATTGAATTCGCGAAATTTTCCAGTCCCTAGTTATGGGTAAACTTTACTCGTGTTACGTTTTGCACAACGGAAGTTGAAATTTCGTTTTACCTACCCTACTCTTCTGAGCATTTGTAAACGCCTATCGTCACAGGGTTTTCCAGGGCGTATCTAGAGACATTTCATTCAATTCAAATAACTGCAGAATCTATACCTTGACCTGAACTGAATCGGTAAATTTTCCCGACCACCCCTTGTCAGGCAATTTTCGAACTAACAAGGCTTTGTTCCGTGCAGGCACAGATATTTGTCAGTGTGGATCCAAGTTGAACAGAGGGTAATGGAAACTATTCAACACAGGGTTTCGCAGAGACGTCACGCATCAATCCATCTTCCTGTCTGTATTGACAGACAGGGCTTACAGTCAAATATACGCCTAGCTGAACTTTTCTGAAAGACGTATACTGAAACTTCTCGTTCTGGAGGCGAACCGCTTGCACGCCATGAGTGGGGGCGGGGCGTTTATCTAGCGTCGCCGTGGGCCAGCGAAGACCAATCACGACTCGCCACTGACAAATGACGTCCATCAGAGCCCGCCAATCCCTTGAGGACAAGATACATAGCGCCCCGACGTCAATTCCGTGAGTGGTTTCAGTCGTCTTTCTTCAGTTCCCATGTTACAAGACTCGGTGTCATTTTCCTGTGCTGCAGAATTGTTGCAGGTAACGTGACAGGGAAGAATTCTCCAGTTAAGGCGGCCGCCTATCCAACGCTTCAAATGCGTTGCAGTGTGTTCGTAAACAGGTTTTTCTACGAAAATATTCTACGTGTGCTCATTGTGCTAAAGTACAAAAAAACTTTAGACAAGGTCGTAACCTCATTGTTAAGACGCCACACTCATAAAAAACACCGTTTCTAAGCCCTCCAAAGTGGCTAAAAACGGCCTTTTCAGACTGCCGTTCTTAAAAAATGTACTAACAGGATATATGTAAAACTCAGATTGCGACCTGCACTGAACTTAGCTGCAGACTTTCCACCGAGAGAAAAAATATTTTCATTATACTACATATATTTGTTTGGGTGGTGTTTTCTTCAGCTAAACAATATTTTGTTGGTAAGACCAAGCTTGGAGTCCTCTAAACAAATTTAATTATTTCCCTCGGCCAAATTATTCATTTAAACGCACTTTGTGCCAAACGTATATTTGGTTACTACAGGACGTCGAATAAATATTTAGTGTAAACAAACAACTTGTTACAACTTGTCAAAAAAATAATATTGTTAGTTATAAGTGAAGTAATTTGAACCAACATTTTTTTTCGATGGACTAAATGATTTTGTTGGCGAAACTAAATCCATTTGGTTGACTTGCGGAAGATGGCAGGCTGGCGTGCGTAAGCGATAAGATGGCGAACACTGTATACCCCAACATTCAAAATATAAGTTTGTGCGACAAGTAGGACGTCTAAACTGTTAATAAGCAAAATTCGAGTATCTTAATTTTAGCTATAACAATTTCAAAGTGGTTAATTCGATTGATCACAAAAGAAAATGCTATAAACTTGAAAAACACGGTAGCTGCACGTCTCGTTCTTTGTGCTGCGGTGCACGAATTAGGCCTAACTATTCCTATACAAATAACAATCTCGCTGACTTGGAAGCGCTCGTAGCTCAGTTGGCAGCCGACCCTCCGTGGCTCAGTTGGTTGAGCGGCCGGCTTTGGTGCGGGGGGTTCTGGGTTCGATTCCCAGGTCTGACTGGGTGTAAATTTGTGTTTGTCCATTTGGGTCTCAAAAATTGCCACTATACAAATTGTCTCACGAAAAGTACTGGGGCCACTCGAATTAAGTCACATTGAAGGGTGGGAATGTTTGGTGCAGTGATGATGCGGACGCTTCCGCATCGCCACTGCACGAAACAATTTTTTTTTTCAATACAGAAGAAAAAGAAAAAAAAAGAAAAAAGTTGGTTAGGTCATGTGTAGAACGTGGTAAGTGAAGGGATAATGGATTAAATCCCGTCGCGGCCATGCTTTTTTTTTTTTTTAGTTCTTAAAATTTCAATTTTTTTTTTTTTTACTTTTACAAAATATAATTTTTTAGTTCTTAAAATATTGCATGTGCATTTGAAATGTCCAACGAAATATTTTTATGACCAGATAAATATTTGGTACTGCTAACAAAATTCAGCTATTTGCCTCAAACAAATCGAGGGAGCAAAATAACTTGGTACGAGCAAACAGATATTTCTTTGCCCCTATACAAACAAAATATTTGGTTGATTCAAACAAATTTTGTTTGCACCAACAAATTTTTTTTTCTCAGTGTATGGACACCGTTTAGTGTCCCACAGTAAAAACAGTTCGGCGGGAAGCTTGCACCCTACTGTACCGATGTACGTAAAGAAAACACACTTTGGACGCAGAAGGAGCGCCATTTGTAAGACACCTTGCTGGATCTTATTACTGTAGAATGATTAGAGGCCGGACAATTTCGCGGGTTCAATGATCTGCATGTTATAATTCACTGTCCTATGCTCACTCAAGCACCGACTATTTGTCTACTAGCTGCTATTCAGTGGAACAACAGACAATTAACGAATAGATGGAGCTTGAGTGTACATAGTACAATGGATTCTAGACTGCAGGTCATTGAGCCAGAGAAATTTTTCGGCTCCTAGGATTGATACATCTGAAACTGCCTATCGTCCATTTAAATACGACTCGTGTGTAGTTGCCGTGAATAGCCGCAATGACGTTCCACACAAACAAGGTCCAACCCGTAAGTTAAGCAGTAGGGCCAATAACATTATGAACTGTGAGCTGAGGCATTTTCAGACTCACGTTTACGTTCATTATTTTATTCCTCTGCATGTGAGGATTTTTCCCCAAAAATATTAACAGGAATTTTCTAACATCCCGTATTGAGAAACTCTGCATATTAAAATGTTTAATACGGTACTGAAAAATGAAATCATACTTACTGTTAGATTTTACTTTTTGTTGAAAAAAATTACAGCTAATAAAATTTTCAAAAATTACCATTTGAGTAAGTTTCCTTAACAATGTAAATAAAAACGAATTTTTAAAGAATTGTATTTAATGTTGAATAATTTGAATTCCGTTTATTTTACAACTGATTCTCATATAAACGCCACTAAGAAAACAGAGATAAATGTTCACCGTAATGTGAATTTTAACGTGTTTTTGCTACGAAAGTTACTGTAATGTCCTAAGTTAACTTTAAACTCATTTCAACTTAGCAAGGGGAAGAATAAAAATTTGGTGGATTTCATGGTTTTGTTCACAGCTGAGTACATTGTGTAATTTCGTTGGTTGTGTTTCCGTTTACTATACCTAGGTAGTAGGTACCCCTGTTTCTCGCGATAAGAATTTTGCCGCACTTTGTTTCAGTGTCTTACGTGCACATCTGCAGTTTTGCTTGGTGGTCAGTGATTGGATATTTTAACTCTCACGAGCCTTGGGATTCTATCGGCAAATGACAGACGTGTGTTGCTACAGGAAAGTTATTGTAATTCGCTCAATCAAATGATATACGGCTCTTCACATAGACACGCTGCCAATAACCATGAAGCAGAACTGCGTATATGTACGTAAGACACTGAAACAAAGTGGGGCAAAATTCATTTCGCGAAAAACAAGGGTCCCTAACTATACCATGTGTGTGATTGTCTACAACGCTTTATTGGTCACTCGAATGTTGAATATTTATTATTGGCGAGGTGTGATCTCCGCTGGCGAGACACGAAATTGCCAGACAATAGCGACACCACATGAGGGTATAATATAGCGACCATGACTATGTGTTCAACATAACCAACAACCACACTCGTAGTTACACTCTCTCCCTTCTACACTTTCTTCCTCTTTCCCTTCAAATGGCATGCATGTAGTACTCTCACACTCGCAAGCGGTGTCGATTGATCATTTAGTTTGGTAAATAACAAATCATTGATTGTAAAAATTAAAATAAAAGTAAAAAATACATAAAACTTTCTCTTAAAAAGAAAACACAATAACTTCTAATTATTTTTGAACCTCAAATGCGTAAATCAAACACAGTAGTTCAAATAAGCAAACCTGAAACAATATAAATAACTACAACAAAACTTGCGTATATTATGTGTACATATGTGACAATTCCAAAAGTTAAGCCCAAATCTTAACTTCTAATTTCTATTTTTTAAATTCTGTTGTTGAGATTGATACATAATTTTCTGTACTTCTGTAATTTTTACTGCCTGCTTCGTTGACTTACCGGTCTCGCCCTCCCACAAACATAAATTTAAAAAAAAAATAATAATAAATCACTGTTTATACTTAATTATATTTGAATACACAATTTCTCACAAATTAGACCTAAATAAACATACTATATGAATAAAGTTTTATGACGTACAATATTCACAGATAGAGAGGATGGTATATCGCAAAAATGTTTTATGCCAACATACCCTTGAAAACGATGTAGTTAATTACAACACATATGATTAGGTGATAAACGACTGACAACGTAGCTGTCTGCAGACCAATAACAGGCATAAAATATTTCAATATCCAGGATTCCTATTATCTCAGTCAAATAGGGCAACAGCTCCACATAAAAGCGAAAGCCAGTCATCTTCTGGTAAACTGAACGTGCGTTGAAACCCAGCCAACAGTCAAGTTTTCCCGCGATAAATCATCCTTTCTATTCATAGTATAAAATATTAATCTTCTGAAATTCGTGTGTGTGTATCAATACGGAAAATACCTCATTACGTTTAGAGAGATGGACAGATTTTCTTTAAATACAGCTAAGAACATTCCGATCAAACTAGCTTTCAATTTAAAAAAAAACATTCATAGGTCAATCACTTTGGGAGCTACGAAGCTATAGACAGTACACAAAGGGCAGTCAGACAACGTAGCCGTCAAGTTATAGTATAACACTCCTCCGTTTTCGTCTGGAGTTAAAAAGGATTGGGTTACAGTAAGCCGTCTTTAATGAATGAGAGATTTTGGTGAGCGCTTAACATCGAGGTCTTTAGCACTAGTGTGGGGGTGACATGAGGTGAGTATGGAGCAGCGCCGGAATGAAAGGGGGAGAGAAGCGGGAGATATTCGAGAAAACCCGCCGACCAGCGGCATCGTCCGGCACCATCCCCACATGCGAAAATCAGGGGACCTACCCAGCCGGGAATCGAACGCGAATCGCCTTAGTGGAAGGCGAATGGTTTGACCATTCGACCACCGCGGCTTCATCCGCCATTTAAATTTCTATTGATGTATACAGAAAATTTTTTGCTGCTCAGACATCACAATCTACTGTACATTAGTACTAGTCTCGATCTTTGAAAGAACTGTGCAATGGGAGTGCATGACTGGATTTATTTACTTGGACATACTCCATTGCGAAATATATGACTGTCAAAAAGAAACTAAAAAATAATACAAGAAAACATAAATAAGCAGAGTATGCTTTAAAGCATACTCTGCTTATTTATGTTTTCTTGTATTATTTTTTAGTTTCCTTTTGACAGTCATATATTTCGCAATGGAGTATGTCCAAGTAAATAAATCCAGTCAGTACTAGTCTCGTTGGACAAGATACACAAGAATGGATTTTTGCTTATCTGCAAGCGTTCATTGACTGCACGGCATACGTACCTTATAAACTATGCAAACCAATCGCAAATTCAATTTATTCGTACATGTGTATAAAGTTCAACTTACTTCCAAAATAAATCGCGAAATTTTCCTGCCCGTTGATCTTATTTTGGAATAATGATATATTCTAAACGTTTAAAATAGCAAACACAATCAAAGAAAACATACGTTAAGTTATTACAAGTCTAAAATGAATTGTTAAAGTGGTTTCTTTTGTCCGGCTCTTCGTCGATAACAGCGCACACCTCACATTGGTGTAATTTTACAAATAATATAATACTCTGAAGGCACGTATACTGATGTCCGAGACTAAAGTTTGAAAATCTTCGTCAATGAGTGTAATAATAAAGTGGACTTAGGATCGCAGAAGCTGGGAAGTAACCGCAAATTGTGGTCTTCGAGGGTCTCTGCATATAAATAGCAACAGATTGCGGTAGTGACGTTAAATAATGCGTCAGTGGGCCGAGCTGACTATCCAGGAGTCAGCAGTGATGTATCTATCGTATCACTCCACGGCGGTTCCAGTTCGATGTCAGGTCCGGGTCACTCCCAGGTCTTACGTGTCAGACTCGTGTGTGACGATTCATGGCCGTCTTCAGTAGAAGGCCGGAGTCTTTAATGTGGCAACGCTGCACCGGAGGCCTGCTGCCGGTAGCTCATTGGCTGCCCTAGTCAGTGTAGACATGTACACGCCACTAAAGCTGCATCTAGACACGTTACAGAGACTAGGGTGGCCAAGAAGCAGCCCCCCGACGTAGTGTTGCCACATTCAAGACTCCGACCTTCTACTGAAGACGGCTATGGACGATACCGAGGGTAGACGGGAAATCACAAGGAACTGCAGTTTTTTCTGTTCTTTCATTCCGAACCAGCTCCTTAGTCACACTTATTCCTAGTTGTTGCTATTTTAATGCTATTTCAACGCATATTTCGACCTTATAAAATCACAATTTGATTGTCAATTTTTAGGTACTTCCCAGCCGCTGCGACATAAAGTACGTTGTATCATTTATCTCGTCTAAACATCCCCTACAACATGAAGAAGAGCTTTAAGGGGAAGTGTTTGACAATTTTATTTAATTTTCAGTTTTTTAGCCATAACATGTATTCAAATTGTATTATCAAAATTTTCTTTTCGACAAAGCATAGGATATATTCTTGATAAACTGCTTGCCATAAGTAATAATGGAATCTTCAGTTTATTTGTCATGCAGAATCATTCAAGAGAATTATATGTTAACTTTCGAGAATTCTCTTGCAATGATTCTGCACGACAAATTAATGAAAGATTCCATTATTATTCATGTCAAGTAGTTTACGAATATTATGTCCTATGCTTTGGCGAAGAGAAAATTTTAAGAAAACAATTTGAATGAACTTTAAGGCTCGAAAACTGAAAATACTATAAAATTGGCTAATACTTCCCCTTAAACGTTTTTCAGGACAGCCTGCACGAAGAGATGTAGGAAAATCTCTAACATGTTTAAAGTAAACATATTAGTCCATTAACTGTGGTATCTTATATTACTGTTTTTGTATCAAGAACTTAGGGACACGTGTGAACAGTTTTGTGGCAAATCACACTCTTACTTCGATAATAATATATCGACACAAAACCTTCTGTGTTATACGCAGTGCGTTGAATGCTACCAAACATTAAACTTTTCCGGCGAGTTTACAGTGCCTTTACGTATAGAGTATGCATGCAATGCACACTCTTACACTCCCACTCAGTGAATTAAGCATAAGAGTTCTCTCTGACATCACTTCCTAGTGCGGGTGTGCGAGAGTGTATTTTATAATTAGTACACTGAAAATAACGCCAATATTCTTAAAGTCCTTTCTGATTGGACAGTGAAGTAATGGAAGGATGCTTTGGCTTCTATCGCAGTCCGCAACTTTTACATTTAATCACTCTGCAGTAGAAAAGTCTAAACTTTGCCTTGTGTGTGTAGAGAGAGTGCCTGTGAGAGAGAGAGAGAGAGAGAGAGAAAGAGAGAGAAATAAGAGGGAGTTGTTCCTTTCCTAACCGCCGCTCCGTGCTCTTTTACAGAGCCAATCAAATTTGAGTTAGCAAAGTTTAAGGGTTCGGAAGTATTGAGTGGGTTGAGCGTTTGGACAGCAAATTACCTTGCATTTCGGGCTGCCGCCATTCATCACGGCGCGGCAAGTTACGCCCGAGGAGGGCGTGGAAAGCAAAATGGAGGATGAGAAATTGCACGGCATTAAATGGATATGAGGTTCAACTGGAAGAATGTCCGGAAAATTAGTGAAGAATAAGTATGCAAGAGTTCCCCCGAAATTGCTTGCCGGAATCACTTGTCCAAACGAAGCAAGGGTAAGAGAGTAAAAAATTAACAAATATTACAGTCTGACACTCCTACGCTTTGTTTAAGAAAGTATTTAGCCCGCAGGTGACTTTCTGAGGAGAAAGTACCTTAAACATCTACAATTTATACCGAGAACATCTTGAACATTTTTGTCGTACTTGCGGTGTACAAGAAATTCAGGATAAGAATCATGCAACTAACAAAACACGTTTACACGACTTACACAAATACTAGTCCTAAACAAGAGCACAATTTTCGAGAATGACACATGGTCGCTTGAATATTCAAAGGAAATGAATAAAAAAGTTTTTTAAAGTGATTGTTATAGGCCTATATATTTTTGATAAAGTCAATAATTAATCAAAATTACAAAATGTTTGCTTTAAAAAAAATTAGGCTACAAATGTATTTGGCGGTTACACGATACCTCCTCATATGAAGAATTCAACAAATAATATTAATTTAAACATCGTAAACAGAAAGCCGTGGTCTTAAGGGGCCTGCCTACCAACCATTCAATTGCGTTACAGCGAGATACGACTATTCTCTTTTTGACGACACTATTTAACGTACATTTTATTTGTATATCTACGAAAAGAACACATACTTCAAACTATATCACTGTAGTTTTAAATATTCGGCACGTTTATTAGAAACATTATTTTCTGTCCCCTCAAAACGGCCAAAATGGCTTTTCAGACTGCCGTATCTGGAAAATTAATTATCGGATTCGAAGACGCATAGAAACAAGCGTTAGACTTTTAACTATGCTGCCCATAAATATAATGATATGGTCACCGCTTAAAGTCCGAAAGGATAAATGATAACAGTAAAACACTGCAAGCCATCTGAGTGGCTTGCACGGAGAGGCGATAATACATTACATACGTCAGTCAACGGCAACTTTACCGCTCCTGTCTCACACACACAAACACAGCCTATCCAGGGAGCCAACAACATTGTTATACATTGTGAATTTTGTCGGTTTGGTATGTCAGTTGGTTTTAGTGGCGTAGTTTAACTGAGGTAAACCGCGCCCTTAAGTGGTGACTCTATAATTTAATTTCTGTCAAGTATGGCGAAAAATCTAAGTAATTGCGGTTTCTGCTTTTTACCAGGGTGCAATGCCACGTTAAACAACGAGAACCGTATTTCAACCGAAGAAACAAGCTGTAACAACGCCAGTTCACGCACCGTGAACCATGGAAAGGCAGGTTTCAAAATTGCCACGCTCATAACATAATTGTCCTTATTACATTTAACTATTAGACAAACCAAACAATGCTATTTATTACTGAAGTGCTTTATTGTAGACGCGTCATGTCAAGTCGCTGTTAATCCTCTGTAACATTTATATTCCCGTTGCGTAAGTTGTCCGACGGAGAAGAGAAACCTCGGCAATCTTCGGTCTACTGAATTTTTCATCGTCAGTGAATGTTTTTATATTTGTACCAGATATTTTTTCTTATTTTATACACAAATTCCGACAAATTTTGCTCTTATGAAATTTTTTTACCTTTCATAGTTTTTGCGTAACGACTCGTAAACGTCAAAAATTCCATATTACGGTTTTATATACGCCACTAGAACCAACTGATATTCGAAATCAATAGAATAGCAAAAAAAAAAAAAAAAAGTTAAAAATTTTGTATTTTCGAAAAATACTATAACTGTTTTATTTTTCATTTCAAATTACAGTATTTTTTTCCCTGTGCAAAAATATTTTATTTGTTGCTATTATATAGGAAACCGTGAAGCGCACAGCAACGTTATTCACTGTAATATAATTCATTTTGACCCGTCAGATGGTTTTAGTGGTGTACATATAACAGTAATATGCAAATTTTTACGTTTACGAATCATTACGCAAAAACTATGAGAGATAAAAAAAATCATAAGAACAAAACTTATTCACCATTTGTGTCTAAAACAATAATAAAAAAAAAGGAAATACCTCATACAAATGTAAAAACAAAAATATGACGATGAAAATTGCTTTTACCGTGCCCCCTTAGTTATTCGTTTTACCTTACCCAGTTATAATGGTCGGGTTTTTGTTTTAAAAAAAGCATGTTTGGTATTTCCTTGCATACAGAAGTCTGAAAAATGTATTATGGTCAATATAAGTTTTTCAAGGGGCACAAATCACATGTTTCTAATAGGTGTACTGTTAAAAAAAAAAAAAAAAAAAACAAGATCAGTTTTAGGAAGTGAGTATTGGAATTTATTGGTTTGTGGACATATACCATTGCTCATGTTTTACTAATCAAACCTGTGTTGAATGGACAAAGTACGAAGACGAACAAGAAAAAAAATAGAAATCATACACAAATAGAAAAAAAGCAATCCCTGAGAAATACAGACTGACTGAATTCATCTGGGATTGTTTTCTTCTAAATTTGTGTGTGTTTTATATTTGTTTTTTATGTCCGTTTTCGTACTTGTCATTTAACACAGGTTTGATCAGCAAAACGTGAGCGGTGGCGTATGTCCACAAACCAATAAATTCTAACTGTAAACTACCATTGCAACAAACATTTTAAAATCTTTTATGCGTTTTCTTTGAATAAGTAATGGCGTCGACCACCACGCGTTTCAAGTGCGTGTTCGTAAATTCTTTCTTCTATGAAAAAATTCCACGTGTGCCAGTTGTGCCAATGTACGAAAACACACTTCGGTCATGGTCACACTGTCATTGTTATGTCATAATACCCGTTTAAAACACTGTTTCTAAACCCTCCAACATAGTTTTAAAAAACGGCCGTACTTAAAAATGTACTAGCCGAATGTGAGTGAAACTGAGAAACATTAATTAAAATTTGCTACAGACTTTCCACCAATAACGTGATATTGTAATAATAAGGAAAAGCCTCGCCTGGAGGAAGGGCTAGCGACGACGGCAGTGCAATTAGGTCAGTAGTTGCACAAGACAAGGGACTCAGTAATTCTCCCCTCCTGCACTGAAGTGTGACAATATAATGCAATGTACATGTTTTAGACATCTCTGTCGCTTGTGGCAGGTTCTGCCCTCCTGTACCTGATCCCTAAGGCATAACAGGAGACAACTTGCAGATCTTAATACCGGGGCCAGCCATTGATTACCAGAACACACCCATTAGAACTGGTGAAGATAGGGTAGTTGAATACCACTATCAGAGGGGGAGATACGCTCCTTCCAATCGCGGTGGTGGGTAGTGAAAACCCACTCACCTAGCAACAGAATACCTTCAGGTTTGCTGGAGGCATCTACCTTGCTGAGGGCGAGGCTATCCTCCTCTATGAAACCGCTTCGTGGGCGAGTCCAGTAAAACGGACCAGACCATGACCCAGGGCGAACCCAGGTCTACTCCCTAGCGGGAGTTATACCACTACCACTCAGAGTCCAACCCGTGATCGGCTCAGCTTACGCTGGGGCTTCACACCTATCCCCTGAGTACCTGCGAAATACCATGCATCCGAGTTTTCACCGAACTGGTGTCCACCTTCCAGGGCTCCAGAACCCCTTCTCCAGATCAACATTGCTCGAGATCCGCTACGCAGGACACTTGTGCGTGTCTCGGTTGGGACATGCAATCTGTTTGTAGGTTGCACAGCAGGCTGGGGCATCCGTTCCAGCTTCTGGAAGCATGGCCTAAGACACCCCGCCGTGGATCTACCCCTCGTGCACAAGGCGGGGGGCAGGGGCACCACATGCCCGGTCTTCGTCCTCACTCCGTTAGCCGTAGTGTATGTATCGGCGTCTGTCTCTTTCAAGCCTTCCAGCCGTCACCATCTCGCTAGGATGGTCCTGGATCGAGACCCACGACGTGCCGCCGTCCGTCGATAACCGACATAATCATCATCAGCCTCCGGCATCATGCTAACGGTGAGGTCTAAGGTGTCCGAAGGGTCACCCATCATTGAGTAGAACAAGTAATTATTTAAACACCCTTCCTATCTCAATTATGTAACATAACTTCGTAGTACTCTGTAAATGAGTAAAGCCACTGTAATTAGGTTAGCATATTTCATTTAACCGTAAACCTCACCCTTAACTTAACCACTTAACTAGTTTCAATACAAAGTGCCTACCTCTGACTACAGCCACCCAACCACTGTAAATAATGTCTAAAAGATTATTAAATAACCATTTTTAACAATATAGTAGCCGCTTTTAATCACATAGTAATAAAATATCGGCTAAAATCTTCCTCGCTAGTTCAGTGCTTGGCTCGTTGTGACGATGTTGCATTTGATGCACGTTTCAAGGCGCCCTTATAGTTCCGTTGTTTCTGAGCCTCTAACACGCAAGTAGGTGGCACTCTTAAGTCCATGCTAGGTAGTTTTTTTTTCACAATGGTGAAAAAGGAAAAACTTTTTTGAATTAAATGCTTTGAAAAAATTCAATAATAATAATAGTCGTACGGTGCACAATTTTACGTACGCATATTGTAAAATAATGTAAAGATTTTTCGCAACAAAATTACTTTACTTGATTTTTGCTCTTTTTCATAGCAATATTGTTGATACCTAAGGTGCAAATATCTTAGAAACGTAGTTCAATGCTATCAATGAATAAGTACAAATTATGACATATTTGTGATAAACCAAAGAAGGGATTTTTTTCAATATCCCAATCAGTGGCGTAGTCAAAAGGGGGGGGGGGGTAGATAGGGGTTGTAACCCCCCCCTCCTCCTTGACCGGGGTGAAACGGCTTTCAAGACATTAGGTGTTAAAAGGCCGTAAAACCCTCTCATCATCATTGCCCGGGGTGACGAGTTCATCGGTTACTTTACAAAAGTTTATTAAAGAATATACGAATTTTAATTATTGTTTATTAAAAATATTTTATTAAATTTGTTTGCTGGCCTTTATGTATACAGCATAACATGGCCTAAGAACATATTTACATTACATGTTGTGTAATCCTGCTGCAGTCAAATATGTAACTTGTGAAAAGTATTTATTATCTCTTCATCTCTAACATAATGCAACCAACATGTTATCTTTAATTTATGTATTTTATATTAAATCGATTATCGAATTTATTTTACGATTTCCATTTAAGCTAAAGTGTTTAAATTGTAGCAAGAGAAATAGTTTGATTTATTTGTACAACCAAAATTTATAAGGAGGCCAGAAAATAAAGAATCATTCAACAAATATTTGTATCTAGTGGATAAGGGGTTCATTACCTTTACAATTTACTATATACATATATATATATATATATGAGAGCTTTAAAACAGGTATTGCTTCCGCCTTCTGCTTTTTGTACTCTTGATTATTTATTTTAAGTTTGCTTTTTGGTAAATTACCTCCCCCCCCCTTGAGTTGTTCATCAAACTTGTGTATCCACCCCCCCCCCCTTTTTGAAATGTTTGGCTACGCCACTGATCCCAATTATGTTGTTAAATAAAACGTATTTTCAAAATAACACTATCAAGCCTAGTATTAAGAGGGGATGGTACGTAGCCTATAATTCCTCGTTAAAAGCATTAGTGTAAATTTGTAGGTTTTTCGAAGTCAAGTTAAGATTAAATAAAAAACAACCCTATAGGGGTGAAGGACAATATGTAACGCCCTAATGTAATACATTTAATTGCCGTGCAACGGTTCCCGCTTAATGAATACATCATCCTTGGTAAATGATTGCTAATAAAGTGACCAAAGCTAATTTTTTAGTACTAGCTGGCCGGCTGCGGGTTTGCCTGCGTGAAATTATGTAATGTAAACGGTAACTCTGGATAAAATATGTTATGAAGAGTGAACTATAAATTGTCTTAGCTCAGTGTAAATAGCGCGCGCAATATGCTTGTATAATGTCATAGTAATTCCCATCGCAAAATCTTGCACGGGATACGAACCCGTAACCCCACCCCTCCCACACCACAAACTTTATACAATACCTGAGTGTATGCTTAAATGTAGGCCATGGTATTCTTTTGTATGTACAGACTACAGTCCGAAGAGGTTTTATTTATGAGTAGGTTGACAGAAAGAAACAACTGTTTGAATTATGTATCCATGATCATTCTCTTTATCGGGAGACTATAACATTTTACTGCTTTTGACATCCTTAATTTTCGAATTTCATAAAAACGGGAATTTTATTTGTAGATATTTACATAAGCTTCATTCTTATCTAAAAATCATGTCGATATATCAGTTGTTATAAGCGGTACAGATTATTACTTGAAAAAACGTTTAAATTTTTTAAAATCTTTCAAAGACGAATTTCGAAAATCCTGAAATTCCTTTTTTAATATTTACGTAAGATTTATTTTAAAGCAAAAACCATTCCAATATTTCTACGGGTTTAGGAGATAAGTGGGAGTAATTAAAAACACGTTTTATTTTTTAAAGAGTTTTCAAGGACGAATTTCAAAAATTTCAAAAAATGCTTTTTGGATATTTACTTAAGTGTAATTTTAAAGAAAAAATCACATCACTATCTGAAATGGTTTAGAAGAAATCAATGATTAATGAAAGACACAGTTTACGGCTTTTCACCCCCTTAATTTTCGAATCTCGCAAAGTAGGAAAATTCTCAAATATTAATTTCTTTGGGCAATATTATGAAGTTAAAAAAAATTATGATAGCTTTCCCTGATAAAGAGATATCAGGGCCCCTTAGTTATCCAATTTCGAAAAATCCATTCTTAGTGGGTGCCTACGGGCCAAGGGGAAGCTTCCCTCAAAACTGCATGGTTCTAGGTCCAGCGGTTTGGGCTGTGCGTTGATGAGTGTGTGAGTGTGTCAGTCAGAACACTTCATTTTATATATTAAGATTGTATTGTAAGTTTTCCCATATTGACTTGCAAAAGCGTGTGGATATAAATTAGTTTTCCTACCACACCGTGTAAAAACAAAATTTTAATTTGCAGCAAGAAAATTTCCTTTTATGAAGGTAGTTTTTAGTGTTTGTTTGTGATAATTTCCAGTGCGTACTGGTTTATTTGAAAAGTTTTATTAGAAGCGGCTGGACGGAGTATCTTGGTAGTGTGACGAGGGTTTCAGAGAAGGCTCGGTGGAAGTCGCCGTGTGAAAACAGCAGAGTGCGCGAAGATATCCACCCCCCTCCCCCCTCATAGAGACCCTAGAGGACCACTTCTAGAAGAGACGGTTCCCGGACAAGTAATTGCCGAACAGGCAAGACGTGAGGGAACTGGACAAGAGACGACCTCCAGTAGAAGGACTCCCTTCTTCCCTCAGGAACGTCGATTCTTCCCCAGCCTTCTCCCCAGGAGGACACTTACACCAGCCCTGTCTCCGCCTGGAGAAGTGCTGGAGCCTCTGCAGTCTTGGACCTGGTCATAGAGGTGACGATGGCTTATCTTCCTGGCGCATCATCGTCTCTATATACGCCTCGCACGCCTGCGGCCTGATGGTTATGTCTACATTGCAAAAAACTTCCTAAATAGTACTGAAGGTTTTTATCTCATGCACAGTGTGTGGAACACTTACAATGCTTCAATTTGTAAAGAAAACAACCGTTTACCGTTATTACTTCACAACTCTGGTGTGTCAGTACACATTCGACTGCTAAGATTTAAATTAAGAACTGAAAAAAAACCTACTCACAGGATACTAAATTTCAAATCCATCAGACCAGTCGAATTGCTCACGTTCACTATAAGAAAACTAGAATAGAGCTGATGATATTTAATCTGCTGAACAGATTTCCTTGCTTCATAGCTAAGAACAGTCTCAATAAAGTCCCCTTTCCAACAAAAAAACAAAAAAAAAATAGTTTCATTCGTTTAGGAGCTACGATGCCACAGACAGACACACAGATAGATACACAGACACGTCTAACTTATAACACCCCTTTTTTTGCGTCGGGGGTTAGAAAACTACGTATTATGAATTACAAACTATTTTACCACCATACCTACTTCCAAAACAATCCTATATATCTGTAGATAAATTTATTTATAATCATTTACTGAGTAGGCGCTTACAGGATGAAACCCTACAATTCTGCGCTTAGCTTATGTTAGTTTAAATTAGGTTAAAATAACAAGAATTTTTGTTTCTTAAAGTGAATGAACGTTTTGTTACACTAAGGGACCTTGCCTATCTGTGATTCACATTCGTTACATCGAGTTTCGTATTTTTATTTTTTTATGCTACTAACGGACATAACGTTTGTATATATATATGAAAAGAAATGAAAGACATCAAACTATAACGCAATACTTT
This sequence comes from Medauroidea extradentata, assembly GCA_003012365.1. Lineage (NCBI taxonomy): Eukaryota > Metazoa > Arthropoda > Insecta > Phasmatodea > Phasmatidae > Medauroidea > Medauroidea extradentata. The sequence continues at coordinate 8,341 of PNEQ01065760.1, read as the reverse complement.
TAAAAAAATTCGGCACGTTTATTAGAAACATCGTTTTCAGATCCTTATAAATGGCCAAAAAGGCATTTCCAGACTGCTGTATCTGGAAAATAATAAACAGTTTCGAAAAACACAATCATACAGACGAGCGTTAAACTTTGAAATATTCTGCCGAAAAATAAATTGATATAGACACCGCTTGAAGTCCCATACAAAAAAAAATAGGATAATAGTAAACAAAGCAAAGCACTCCTGCTGAGTGGCTTGCGAGTAGAGGCGATAATGTATTACATATGCCGATCATGGTCACCCTTGCCACTTCATCGATATTCTATCACACACACACATACGCAACCTATCTAGCGAGGATCATTAATATGGTGGCGCTGTATGACCGCGTTAAGGATTTTGAAAAATTTCCCGACACTGCGAACGCCGCAAGCGAAACGTCGTCGCCCGAGTCTACAATACTCGACAGCGGCGGGATGATTCATGCCTTACAGTGGCCTCTGTTGTCAAAAATTGGAAGCTAAATGAGACGAATGAACGCCTAAATTGTCGCGCAGTTGTTGTTTGTTAATGGAATAAGGGACGGATATAAACTGGACATCTTGCCGAAATATTTTTCATTCATATTTATATCCAGTTCTGTTGCTGTTTACAATGGTATTAATCGTCCTCCGCTATATGTTGCCAACGGACAGACAGACATTCATATTTATGTACAGAGAGTAGTTCAGCTAGAATTAATATTTTTAACATTTATTTCCTCATGGCAATTATATTTCCTCCCTCTATTTCCTTAAACCATGGAATACATTTTTTATGTTAAAATGAACATAAACTTAAAATGTACATTGAGAAAATAAAATATTTTAAAATCAAACAAAACTTGTTTGAAACATCCGAATGATACATTTTAATACGTGCAAACAAGTGTTTGGTTTGTCACAACCAAATTATTTGTTTGAAACATTTTTGTTGTTTTAACCAAATGAGATAGTTGATGAGACCATACTGATATTGTTGCTTCAAACATGCTTCATGTGTTTGAGCAACCATTAAAGTATACGAGGTTTAAACTATTTTGTTTGCTCTAATCACGAAAATAAATTTATTTTTATAAACACACACCTGAGACATGTAATTTCCGATTAACTCGTGATTCTGTCAGTCTGGCTGACTCTCGCTGTTATCTTCTCCGTAACCTTTATAAAATTTTACACAGAATATGCGGCAAAATATGGGCAGCATGGAATGGAAACTAGTCTCGTGTGTACTCGGCAAAATGTTTTAAACCGCTGTAGTTAAATTCTTGTCACTTAGCCTAACGTAACTACACAATAGGACATAAAACTTAATACTCTACACATTTGTTACATACCTATATTTAAAAAAGATATGACAAGTTTTCTAAACAACCGTGAGTGTAAATGTGTTCGCATGCATGCCAAATCACCGACATAATAAGAAAAATTTCCGAACGGACATATTTTGTCGCTTCCAACCAAATCGTTTATGTAACATACACCATTGTTAAATTTGCCAAATCTGTTAAGTAAGTCAAAAATATGATTGACTCAAATAAATATGATAGTATAAGATATTATAAACAAACTGGCGTTTGTATCTATCTTTAACAGGAACAAATATTTTGGGTAAATTCAAATGAACGTATTGTTAACAATAACATCTAACGAATAATTTAGTATAACCAACAAAATATAAGCGTACTTTAAATAAATTATATCAAATAAATAGTACTGCTGTAGGAAATAAATTCCAGTAGTAAATTCAACGTTACGATTGTTAATTAACAGTGATTTATTTGCTACAACAAAAGTAATATCAACCTTATTTATTTGTTTATCGTAACAATCCATTTTTCTCAGTGATGCCCAACTCTATACAGGACCTATAGTAAGCTCATTCCACGCTTGATATAGGCACAAAGCAAATACTATGCTTCGTTGTTATTTTATGAGGTTAATTTCTTTACCGTTCCACTGTTTGCTATTTTGCTTCCGTTCCAACGAACACCTATTAGTCGAATTGGGAATATTATGTCCAATTTAAACAACCAATAATATGAATCCAAACACAAGACATGTTATAGTACATTTTATTTAGGCAGAATATGATTAGGTAGATGTTGCATGTTTATATCTGAGAGAAGCGACGATGCAGTGAAGATGCTAGTTGCACTCAGTCAAGAGAAGTTCCTTCCTGACAATGTCTCCGAGCTCCTGCAGCTTGTCTCTGAGAGCCTGATGTCGGCCCAGCAGAGAGGCACATCGCTGTGATGACGACTCCTCGGTGGAGCTGGGCACCAAGTCGTTCTTCTCGCCGACGTCACGAAGCAGCTTCTCGTACTCTCTGTGAAGAACATCCGAGTACAAGACCAGGTCCCTCGTCGTGGTCTCCATCTCCGCGACGAACTCTAGGTGCTTCTCGCACATCCCCTTCACCTTGCCCACTGTCTCGACCATGTCTTGGAGGACTTGCTTGACGTCGACGGTTTCCTCCTTCTTGCCTGTCTCCTTCTGTCCCGAGGGTGTCCGTTCTTGGGTCCTCACCTCGCCTGCAGCGCGTCGGAACAGTTCGTCCAGAACTTTCTCCTTCCTGTCGTGCGGCGTGGCGTCCAGGAGGATGTCAAAGATTTCCCGCAGGAGGTCACCGTGCACTGGCAGTCCACTGAAGAGGTCCCTGCAGAATATCAGGATCTCGTCCAATGGTTCAGGCGACAACCAAGTGTTCTTGCCGGGCAGGACTCGAGCCTTGGTTGTCCCCGGGCTGCCTTCTTCCTTCCCTGTAGTATGTCTGGCTCCTGGTCGCTCTTGGACCTCCTTCCTCAGCTTCTGGTTCTCGTCTTCCAGTCGCTTGATGAGTTCGTCCTTCTCGGCGAGTCGCTCGCCCATGTCCCCCACCACCGTTAGCAGCTTGTTCTTGAAGTTCTGGAGGATCTCCAGCCTCCTGAAGAGACTCTGTTCTCGGGCATCTTTCATTTGGGCGCTCTTCTTCTCCAGTAGCAGCTTCAGACATTCTTCCTCCAGGGCGTCGAACACCGCCTGCACCTGTGACCATAAGTCCAGAAGACTCTGGGCATCGTTCGTCAACGCCGGCCTGGAAAGTTCTTCTGTCTTCGTCACCGGGTCTTTACTTGTCTCTGCCGCCTCTCCCTCCTCCTTGCAGTCATCGTCTGTTTCTTCAGCCGGGGGACATAACACCGACCTGCTCACCGCAGATATTATGTCTATCATCCACGTCAGCGGTCCGCCTTCGTCATCGCAATGATCTGTCCTTGGCGGTTCATCGCATCCTTTCAGAACTCTCTCGCTTCTTCTCTCTGCTTCTTTAACTAGTATATTGTTCAGCAGCAGCTTCCTTGGCTTACACTTACTAGTGGCCTTGTGTGACTTCAAATTGTTAGCCATGTTTACGTTATCAAAGGTCAAACACTGCAGTTCCTTTGTTTACCAATATAGCAAACCTCACCCGGTACGAATAATTTTGTGATCATTATTTATAATTTAATTTCCGATACTTGAAGAAACATTTATAATTACTGATATAAATACACAAAAGATTTTGACTCTGATTTATTGTATTAAAAATTGGTATCCATGGTATCTGCTTTGTTGTAATAATTGCTGTAAACAATGCTTTGTGTGTTTTTTCGAAGTATCCTAACTTTCACAACAAACAAAAGAATACATACGACAGAACTTAATTTTAAACGTATAATGACATGGTTTTACCAACGTAATTAAGAATGGGTGGTAAGTAAAGTTACTAGCGCTAAAAACAAAATTATTTTATCTATACATTTTGGAAGTCAGTATGGAAAAACTAGAAAACCGCACACCTACAGAACGATATTAACCAACTTTATGTGCAAACATTTTCCCAGAATGACGCATTCGTCGCGCCGCAAGTAAATGTACGAGTCTACGGCGTCAGACAGTGTTCTTCAGAATTACTTTACTAGAGCAAAAATGTGGTTATAATGATTGTAAAATCTGTGGTCCAATAAGGTTGCGGTTTTTAGTTTTGGAAATTGGCTTCTAGAAACCTACAATTTCAAACTGATTCTTTCAGCGCTGCATTATGTCCCCGCAACCCCCTGTTAATCAGGTAATTTCAAATAAAATAATATTACTGATTATAGGTCTTTTAAAAAATACGTAATACAGTAATCCATCGTCAACCTCAGCTTCCTTGAGATAACTTCTGAATGTTCACGTTTTCATCAGCTGGGAGCAGTAAAAAAGTAAGACATACGGACGAGACTTGTGGACACGTCAGTAATAATACAGGCCTAATGTGCGGAGTAATAAACTGGCGCGCACTGTCTTCGCTGTGGTTAAAGGAATGCTTTTCTGTTTCTGTTTTACAAATTAACTTGTAGGATTTCAACATAATATAATGGCATATTTAGAAATGTGTTTTCTTTCTAACAGATGTACAGATATACGGCTCTTTGCGTAATACAATTTTTAAACGGTAACCCCTGTTTTTTGCATGGAATTTCTGTGAGTATTCGACAGTAATTTTTCTAACACTGATTATAGTTAACATTTTCTTCAAATTGTAACACTTAAATACTTTTTACGAGACGTATTACGTGACATCAACATTTTATAAATTTAGTTTATATTACATGCAAGTAACATGAATTCTTATTTTAGCTGCCTACTTCAGGTATATGTATCATAGCGGACATAATTAAACGCTAAGTAATGAAAATATAAAATCATTAACTTCTTAATTCAAGAACTCGTAGGCTAGAATTAAACACAAAACTAATTGAAGATACATCGTATGACAATGAATTTGGCCTATGTTTGGTTTAAATTTGAAGATATAAACCGTGAAGTGAACAACAATATGACTGACATTAGCATTAAAGTGAATTGATAGTGATAATATTAACTAAAGCAGATCAGACTCTTACGGCTTTGTGAATATTTAATAGACCGTTACTTACAGAGCTGTACATTTCTCACAGCACAGAAAAAACTATTCACAGTTCTTACTAAAACCAGTCATACAAATCAACGGCTAAAATTAAGTTTTAACATAAGTTCGAATATTTCCAGGAAAGTCTTACAAAAATATGTTGTATTGGCTGTTTATGTACACGTCTGCAAATTTTATTTTTTTGCATTTTCGAAGCAAAATTTAGCTATTAACATCAAATTAAATCACCTGTAGTTAAACGAACGTTCTGATTAAATCACCTGTAGTTGAACGAACGTTCTGATACTACGTCACGGGAAAGGAAATAATTTTATTTTATTTATGTGAATTGTAACGTTCTCATTATTTTTTCTGTAATGTATTTCTAAAGAGCAATTTCTGACGCCGTAACCTCGAACATTTAATTACGGCACAAGGGATGACGCTTAACAAATACATCATTCTGAGTAAACGTTTTCTCATACAGTAGGTTAACATCATTATCTAGGATTGTAGTTAAGTAGGTCATCCACATCGACTTTCAAAAACGTGAAGATATAAATAGGTGTTTTTAGAGTTTATTTATCTACCACACACTATCAAACCATGAGGTCAAACGTTTCAACCGTGAAATAATTTCATGTGTGCTGCAGTGTGGCAATGTTGCTTCTTGAAATAAAGTCCCGCGTTCACGTAGATTCATCTAATTAAGCAATAATAAATCACGTAGGTTCTACAAATCAGTCGTCACTGTGCGTACATAAAGAAAGCAAGTATCCTGCTAGCAGGCTGTCGGGGCCGACCGGCGCGGAAAATATCCGCGATAACAGCACACAGAAGACGCGTGTAAAAGCAGGTCTGAATCGGCTGGTCGTAAGGCCAAATATCTTGGGAGAAATATGTCGTCCAGTTCTTCATCCGATGAAGAGTTCATAGTTTTGGATAGTACGATATTAAAAGTTAGCAGTAAGAAAACTAATGTACATTCTGTAATAATTAAGACTTAAACATATATAAACTCCCGACTCACAGGATACTAAATTTGAAATCGATCAGACAAGTAGAATTGCTCACATTAACTTATAAAAATATTAGAAAATAGTTGATAATCTTTAAACAGCTGAAAAGATTTCCTTTAATCATAGCTAAGAACACTCTCGATCAAGTCAACTTTCAAACAAAAAAAACCACATCAAATCGGTCAATTCGTTTAGGAGCTACGATGCCACAGACAGATACACAGATACACAGACAGACACGTCAAACTTATAATCCCCTTCTCTTTGCGTCGGGAGTTAAAAAGGGGCACATACAGTCATGGTGAATTATCATAATTTATTTAAGGAATTGAAGACATACGGCGAAAGATTTTTTCAGTACATGAGAAAGATACACGAAACTTTTGAATACATTTTAAATAAAGTGTAGCATAGGTTATTACTTTAAGGTAGGCCTGTGTTAAATTTGTACGTTTTCCTTCTGCGCTGAGTTAAAATGCCAGAAAATATAACCGATCACGTAAAATAGTAATGAAGACCTATGCATGTTTGCTGATACACTCCATATTAATACGTTTTTACTCTCTTAAGGGCACAGTTCACCTCAGTTGACAATAAAATACTTTCGTACTTAATAAAAATGCTGAATTTTAAAAAGAAAAAATAAGAAAATATAAATTAATTTTTACAAATACACACACACACACACACACACATATATATATATATATATATATATATATATATATATATATATATATATATATATATATATATATATATATTGGTTTTAATATATGTCCAATCATAGCCTACAACATTGCAACATTGTTGTATAGTGTGCATTTTGTCAGTTTGGTATGTCGGTTTTACTGACGTACTTAAAACCGTAAAGTCCAAATTTTGACGTTTACGACTCATTACGCAAAAACTATGAGAGGTACAAAAATTTCCTAAGAGGATAATTTAATCACAATTTATGTATAAAATAAGAAAAAAATCTTGTACAAATATTAAAATAAAACAAGACGTTGAAAACTGAGGTGAATCGTGCCCTTAAGTCACCCCAGTAACCGTGTGACCCAACAGTTTTCCTACATGCAAAAGTAAGTTATGTGGCACAAGAAAATGTTAACAGGTCTTGAAGTTTGTGTTGTAAGAAGTATACAAAACATCATATGTAACGATTTCTTGCAATGCATAATTCACCAGGGTAGTTGAAGGTATATCCTGCAAGGCGATTTCGGAGCCAGTAGGAGATGAACAATGACAATTAATTATAAAACTTACTTTTCGGTTGTCTTGTATGATGTAGTGGACGCGAATTACAAATTCATAACAGTATGCATGTGAGGATGTGACAAACAAAGTGATGGTGGTGTCACATTTCACGCATCAGACCCATTTTAGTTACTTAACACTAACCAACTCGACATTCCAGAACCTGCATGTCTCCCTTAACAGACATAAATATTCCATTTGTATTAATTGTAAATGAAGCTTACCCTCTGATACCTTCCTCTTAAAACGATACGGCCGCAACAGTTTAACAATTCAACATGAGTATTTTAATGAAAGATTAGGTAAAGCCAGGAAATGTATTCAATGCACTTTTAGTATGTTTTATTCCAAATGGAGACTACTATCAAAATGCACCGAAACTAACATCACAGTTGTACAGTATCGTTCAGTGCACGCACATTACATAACACCATTCTCAACAAAGGTTTTACGAGACTCCTCGATGTACAAGTTACTACTGTAAGACATCAATTGAGTTCGGTGTCGAAACACCCGCAAGACGATCAGAAATTATTTTACTACATTTTTCGCAAACTACCCAATGTGTACAACCACTTAACTGAACCGTGTAGACATGCTGTGTGTGTTTATTATATGTAATGGGACAACACTGTTTCGTGCATGTAAATGACACTAAAAAGGGCATGCAGAACGTGAATAGCTGATTTTATAAGAAATCTTCCTTATTAAATGCTATTTTCATGTGTATGTTACGTAATTCATAATGAGTCTGGGACATATTAATAACAGGATATTATAAAGACATGCCTTCTACCTAAATGGTACGAAAGTTAATACAGATTATTTATTTTGCATAATTTCAGAGAGTAGTTTAATTTTATTTTATTTGGCAATATTATTATTTGTACATTTACTTGATAACCAATTGTTAGAAATTTGTAACATACAGTAGAACCCCTTTTTTACACCATTCAAGGGATGCAGCAAAAATGGTGTAAAAAGCGGGAAAGTGTAAAATGTGGGAAATGCAGAAAAAGGCTTTTAATAATACTAAGTAGTATTAATTTAACATTTATATAGCTATTAAAAGTGTAAACAAACAATTTTCACACAAAATAAACTCCCAAACCTGTAAAGCCACA